>CALNHX010001401.1:0-228863 GCA_940337035.1 Agriotes lineatus
CATATCAAATCCAAAGATATATAGAGTTTTATTACATGTTTGATGTTTAAGATCATTGCATCCTGTCAAAACTTATAACGTTTTGAAAATGGTAACATTGTTCTGTCGAACCCTATAGGACAACACATTATAATTATTAATTTCTATGGATTTTCGGGCTTCCATGCCAACACGTTGATTGTATTAATTCAAGCCTCACTTGCGGTGCCAGATTGTATTAGCACCCCTTTTGGTGGTTGTAATACAATGTAATATATTTTTCTATAGCTCCAAGTTACAAGCCAAGTTGAAAATTGTAATATACTTTTAAAATACTTACAATAAAGAAATACTATCCTTTACGTAAATCCACTCATATACCTACCATATTGTTTAATAAGATCGGTAGTAATTGAAGTAATTTATAAATCAATCTTACATTTGAAATTTTGTCAAGTGCTTAATATTATTATTCCACGACTTGTCAGTTTAAAAGCATTGATACCCCTAACTCCCAGCTGAATGGGCTAACCTTCAACTAACAACTTCTATATGTTTAATGATTGAAATTTCAAATTATAATAGTCGAAAACGTTGAGTACTCAAATGACAGGTATAATTTAGAAAAAAATATTAATTAATATTCTATAATAATCTTCTAAATATAATTACAATGGTTTTAATAGTTGTAGCACCAAACTCACTTTCTAATTTCTTAATATTATTTAAGAAATTGTCACTAACCTTCTGATGATTGTTCTATGTACCTGGACTTTCTATCTTGATTTCTAACTGGATAAAATTCAAGTCAGCAAACCCCTCTTAGCGGTTCTCAACCAACGCACAATACAACGAGCTTGTGCTTTTAGGAACTTTGTTGCCTGATTGAACTGATACGTAGCACACAACATTCACTTCACTGATTCTATTTTCTTCGTAGTATTTTAGTAATCTAATTCAAATAACTTTGAATTATATATTTTTATAATAACTGTGACTTGAAGTCAAATTTGATCGTAGAGAATACTTTATTACTACTACGTATCAAACCAACAATTATTATTTTTTTACAATTAATGGGAATTTAATCCTTAACGTGAATATTTCGCTTAGATTCACAATTCAAGTTATGTATTTTATATCGTTACTAGAAACAACTTTGTGGTTGCCCTTACTACCCCACCCGTCAAACATACAATTGTTATATCCCATGATATCCATTAGATCTCTGGATATAAATATTTAAATTAAATGTATCATACATCCTCTATGCTGCATTACATCTTTCAGGGGTTTGCAGGAACTATTCATTTCTACTTTCAAATTTTCTAAAAAACTTGTACTTTGTGGAGACTTAAATATAGATGTTAGTGAAGAGTCTGCTAATACAATTGAATTACTTCCGCTGATGTCCGTTTTTTTTGTTTAAAACCAGTAATTAAAAATAGTACACGTATTACAAAAACATCAGCAACAATATCGACAACAATATCATAAGTATTAATAAACATTCCCTTTCTTCAGATACGTAAGTTCCATCGTTTTATCCGATCATACCTGTCAAATTTTCACTTGAAAAAAACGAGTTAACAAGAAACTAATCATAATTTAAGACATTCCTAGACTTTTCACTAAAACTATTTGCTGTAAATTTTCAAATCTTTTGCAGAATGCAAAGTGGGGCCGAGTATATGCTGTGCAGTGTAAATAAGAAAATAAAAGCTTTCTACGGCAAATTTAATTTATATTTCAATAATGCATTTCCAAGGAGATTCTTTAACACAAATAGTACCTACAGGACTTTCCAAAGGATGGATAACAAAGGCCTTAAAAATATCGTGTAAGGATCATCATGCATCCAATCGTCCTGTGGCACATAATGTGGCTAACAACATTCATATCTCATGTCCTAAGCTGCAAATTCCTAATGTTTATAATAAAATTGCACATCTACCGAATAGACTCACTATGGGACCTGATGGAATTCCCAATATATTACTTATAAAATGTATACATTCATTAACGGTGCCTTTAACGATTCTATTTAATAGTTCATTGAAGTTTGTATTTCCTACCATGTGGAAAGATACTTATGTTATGCCAATTTTTAAGTTAAGTGAAAGAGAGAATGTAAGGAACTATCGCAGTGTATGTATCGAGTCCTCCATCCTCAAACTATTTGACAGTCTAGTGTACGACCAGCTAGGCTGGTCTTGCAAAGGTTTGATAATTAATGAACAGCATGGTTTTAGTCATGGTAGATCTACAGTAACCAACTTACTACTTTATCAGAACTCTATATCGGACGCCTTGGAGAATCTGTGTTAAATGGATTCTGTTTACACAGACTTTTCCAAGGCGTTCGATAGGGTTAATCATGAAATAGTAACTGAAAAACTGAGTCTGATAGGCTTTAATGAGGGACTAATACATTGGATTCAAAGTTTCCTCAGCTGTCGCAAACAAAAAGTTAAGTTTGGCAATTATTGCTCTAAAGAAATTGCAGTATTATCAGGTGTCCCACAAGGATCCCACTGTGCACCCCTCTTATTTAATCCATTCGTCAATGATATCAGTCATGTTATAAATCACTGTAGTTTTCTGCTATTTCCAGATGACCTTAAGTTGTATAAAAAAATAACATCCTATGCTGATTCAGCCTTAGTTCAGGATGATCTCAATAATTTGATGGATTGGTGTAACGAGGACCTCCTCTACTTAAATACTGACAAGTGTTACACAATAAGCTTTTATAAAATTAATAAAAAAATTGATACCTCTTATTTTATTGGTAACAGTGCACTTAAGTCTGTTGATTCTATTAAAGATTTGGGAGTGATCTTTGATAATCAGTTGAACTTCACCGAACATTTTTAAACACTCTTTTCATTAAGTCGTCAAAGCTACTTGGCTTCGTATTAAGGAACTGTAAAGAATTGTCTGTACAATCTATTAATAGTAGTTTGTATACCAAGGCACTGAAGTATAACTTTTTATCACGAATGTGGATTTAGTTGCCGAGGCCCGTAGGGCCAAGGCAAATAAACCACATGAGGGATAAAAAGGAACTTCAGTGCCGAGGTGTACACTATGTTTTATTTGAAATCGAGAAATCGTGAAATTACAACATTTTAACCAAATTTTGTAGGTTATGTTCGCTCCATTGACGTTTATCTATCGCCTCGCCACCTACAAAAAAGTCGTAAAACAATGGATTACTTCACTGCCGATTTCTCGTATTTTAATGACGATTTCGGCGTACTTCACTGCCGATTTCAAATAAATGTGTTTTTTGTGCCTTGGTTCGTTCACAGCTTGAATATGCTTCAATGATATGGTCTCCACAGTATCAGATTCATATTAATACTATTGAAAATGTTCAGAAAAGATTTTTAAGATTTTGTGCCTTTAAAGTAGGTAATCCTATAATTGACCATAAACTATGAAGTAATTCGAGCTGAAGTTTGTTTAACATCATTAGAACATCGTAGAATGATATCAAATTTATGTTTCATGTATAAATTAATTAACTCTTATATTGATTGTCCTGATCTACTTGCCTTAATTAGTTTTAAAGTTCCAAACCGTGTCTTAAGGGAAAACAACTTATTTTATGTTAAATTTCATCGCACTAATTATGGCAGACAATCATCCATTAACCGGTCTTTGGAAGTGATTAATAGAAATAATTTAGAGTTGTTTAATGGCTCTTTAAACCAATTCAAATATAACTTAAAATTACTTTAAGGTCATTGGATTGTACTGTTTTATTTGTGATTTAGATGGTTGTGATTTTATTATATATCTGTAATACACTACGTATATACGTGATAATTAATGTAAGCTTCATTCAGCTGTACTTATATAATATGTTGTCTGTTTATAAGTTTGTTTTTCTACTCCTGTAACTAAAATGCCATTTAACATACTAACATACACGTTGCTAAGTGACCTTTTAATCATGCCTTCACAACCTATGACTAAAGAGCCTCTTAGTCATAAGCTGAAGTTGGCAACAATGTTTTAGTCATGTGGTGAAGTTAGGTTCAAATAGTATTTGCTTTATTAGCCACAGCCAAAACTAAAATAAAGTTAGTTTTCAACCGTCAGTTTGACGTTTGTTAAGCATAATTTAACCTAATATAATAAATGTCAAAATTTTAATGAAATAATATGGTGTTATATTCTCTAAATTTGTGATCCTAGAAAAAGTATAGTATGCAACTCGTTTTATAAACTTATTAGTCACTCATTTTATTAAACACTCGCTCCGCTGCGCTTCGCTCGTAATTAATAAAACTCGTGACTAAAATGACGTTTATAAAACTTGATACATAATATACTATTATACTGTGTTGCCAATCATTTAACATTTATCATTGTTATTTTTTCAGTTTTAGGTGTTTACTACTGTTATTACTTATTGTTTCTATTATATTGTGTAATGGGCTTTTCCTGTGGAATAAATAAATAAACTTCAATTGCTACAGTAAAAAATACAGCAATGATCCCCATTTCATCAGTTATGTAAATAAACACTCAGCAATTTTAAAATGCACAATAACGCTTGATAAAAAATGTTTTTAAATAAAAAAATTATTGCCTCAAACAATATTGTAAAAGAATCTTGGAATATTATTAAAAGCGAAACTGGCCAACAAAAATTTAAACCTGTCACAAATTTAAAATTGCTCGATGAATACCATAACGAAATTTCAGATCCTTTATTAATAGCAGAACGTTTTAATAAATATTTCACAGAGATTGGTTCCAACCTACAAAAAATATTATCATCCAATAATTATTTTTATATACATGTGCACAGAAGAAGAAATAAAAAATGTAGTTAATTTTGTTTGGCAATAAAAAATTAAGTGGTACTGATGAGCTACCAGCAACCGTTATAAAGCAAAATATTGATCTTATCAAACCAGTTCTCGGTGACATATTTAATGCTTCTTTTATAATAGGTATATTTCCTCAAAAATTAAAAACCCTTAGTTGTACAGTTGCGGCCAATAAAAAATTGCACAACTCTTACATTACTTATAATATCAAACAAATGCTTAAACAAAAGAATAAAGCACACAAAAAATATTTAAAAACCAAGCTAAATAGTGACAGAGATGTTTATATATTCCTTCGTAATTATGTAAGTGTAGCTATACGTAACGAGCAAAAGCATATAGGGAATATGAACTCAAAAAGTGCCAAAATGATAAATCTAGCATGTGGAAAAAGCTTATAAATTGCAGTTTCATCATGCAGTATTTGACGCATCCTGACCATTTAGAAATTATTAAAAAACATTACCAAAGATCGAGCTCAGTTGTGGGTGCTCAACGTTTGTTCACCAGAGAATTGGGTAGCTGTCACCGTTACTGTGTGTAGGCTATACGCCGCACTGCGGAAAAGTTGGAGTGTGAGTTCACTTTAAAAGACAATAAGCCATAAGAAAAAAACAAGTCACAGAAAAAACAAAAGTAAGAATCGATAAATCAGTGTACATACCTACATTAATTTACGGCAGCCAAGCGTGGACACTAAGCACCAGACAAAAAAGCAAGCTACAAGTATGTGAAATGCGATACCTAAGGAGATATATAGGGGTAACAAGAATGGACAAAATAAGAAACGAAGAGATAAGAGGCAGACTGAAAGTGGAACCGCTACTAAACACCATCGAAAGAAGGCAAGTCAGTAGGATGGGACACATGTGCAGAATGCAGAGCAACTGCAGGGTCAAAACGATATGGGAAATGGGTTGCGACAAGAAACGTAAAAGGGGAAGACCAACTAAGACGTAGAACGAGCAAAGGCACAAAATACTGGAAAAGAAAGGTAGCAACTGGGCGCAGGCAAAACAACTCGCAAAGCACCGAAAAGAATGGAGAAACTTCTGTAAACACCTCGTCACCTGATGGTAAAAGAGGAAGGATTAAGTAAGTAAGCCACTAAGAAGACAACAAAAAGCATGAAGTGAGGAGAATATTGTAGCTGCAGTGGCCAGTATTGCCGATACATCAAATTTGTCGATTTCACGACGATCGCAACAATTGGCCCTTACATCCGTATAAAGTCGTGTGATTTGGGGCTACGTCAAAGCACAAATCTATGCTGAGAATCCACAGACTTTGGATGATTTGGAAGCCAACATTCGTCACGCTATCGCCAGCATACAGCAGCAAATGTTGGACAGGGTCAAAAATTGGAGCGATCGGGTGCATCAGTGTACACAAAACCATGGTGGACATTTGAACGATATCTTGTTCCGAACATAACTGCATTGTCCAAGCTTCAAAATAAAGCAAAAACTAAAATCCTATCGCTCTTAATGAAAGACCCTTATTTTAATGTTAGATTTAACTTGACAGTTGCATAATATAAAGAACATTTTTGTAAAATGTCACATACACGTTTTGGTAGTGAAAATAATCATTCAATAAACAAGATAATAGAAGAAAATACCCCACAAAATACTGTAAGTAGTAAAAAGTATACATGGAGAATGTTCATGAATTTTTGTGGTGACTGAAAATTTGAACTGAACGAACCGTACCGGAGATGAATTGGCGTTGATACTAAAAGGCGGGACAATAAATATGAGAAAAAGAGATGGTACCGAATTTAAGGAGGCTGCAGTTAAGACGATATGGAATATAACTGGCAAGTTGTTACAAAAAAAGTACTATAATAAATACAAAATCATTATAGACCCATTCAAAAACATAGTATTTTAACAAGCACGGAATGCCCGTGACGCGATTGTCTGATGCCAAAAAAATTATAAATTTCTGTGATAAAAATACCCCTGAAAGGCTTCAAACGAAGTTTTATCATATTGCTGCAGTGGAGAGGCAGTGAGGCTGTTGCTTGTTTAATAGACTTTTTTGTATAGAAAGAAACAATGATGGTTCTTAAACAAATTGTGTGGAATATAACCCAGTCTTTAGTAAAACCTGCCAGGGAGGCTCAAAGTTGAAAACAATGACTACATTCACATAGTAATTCAACGCTGGTGTTATTTAAACCGTTGTTATTAAAACTCGTGTAAAACGTGTGTTTACAAAAGGGCTGTTGTACAGGCTTTAAAGTGTACGTCAGTGTTAGCTAAAACCTGGTCGCAGTGTGACCAACTGCTTCGAGATTTTCCATCTGTCACTATGTCAGACGCTATCTGTTATTATAAAATTATAAACATTACTGCCATAACCTACAAGGTTAATAACACAGCTGATACAATTCAACGGAGTGACGTTGGTGTGGTTGACAACTGCGACTCAGAACAACCAACCGTCTTTACAATTATGTTGGTAGCCCTGTTTCAAAACCTGTGTAAGTCGAAAGTATCCATTACACGTATATTTTAAACCCGCTTACTAACGTCACACCTCTTGGCGAAGTGGTGTAGCGTTAGCAAACCGGTTCTAGTAAAACCGGCATTGAACCCCATTTACACAACAATTTACACCGGTATTAATAACAACCGATGTAACACCAGTTTCAGCTGACCGTGTAAATGTAGTCAATGATGGCAATGCATGCCCTATTAGATTATTTTCTAAATTAATATCAAAACGGTGCACAAATATTAAGACAAACATTATTTTTACGACTAAATCGGTAATGGAAGATGGAAAATGATCACTGGTATGATAATACGCCTCTAAGTAAGAATGTCATTAATGGATGGACAAAATCTTCTGCTGAAGCAATCGGCTTGGATATAAGAGGAACAAAAATTACTAACCACTCCAATAAGTCAACTGGAGTCAGTCAATTGGCTAAAAGTATAGCTCAAGACAAGAATTATTAAAAATTACAGGTTATAACGCTAATTCTACAAAACCATATCTAAACATTGACCAGGAACACCACAATAAGATTATTAACAATATGCGTGGAAACACCTCTTCAATAATGAAAACCAATATGTCATCAGCAAATTCATTTAATTTTACTAATTGTTATATTAATAATTGTGTTTTCCACGGTCTGCTGAATTGTGTGACAAATGTCACTTTATACAGCCTGGGCATATGTGAAGTTTTGCGATTCTCCAACACAGCGCTCTATACCCATGAGCGAGAATTTCAAATTTGCACTGTAACATTAGTTACCAAATTGACTACGATGCAGATATTTATCAGATTCCTGGTAATTTTTTGGTGTACTTATTTATGTTCACAGTTTAATTTGTTGGTTAAGTTATTCGTTTTTATTGTTTACGATTGTGTTGGTTTCTACGTAAATTTTCAAATAAAATTTTGATATAACAGTTGGTGACAGTTATAATGGTTTATGTGTATTTCATTCTAGAACATCACCATAACGTGAATTAATAATTGCATTACGTTGCAATTTCATTTTCGTTTGCTCACATGTTGATATCCATTTAGACTCGGTAAAATGTAAGAAGTACATAATGCGCAGAAACGAGTTCTCGCCTAGACGAGTTCACATTCAAATTTAAGGGCAGGTTGGAATTCAGTGGCGCAGCACGCGGAACGCGCACTCTATAACCTATAACCTAGCATTTGCAGTTAGCTGTTCTGAAGGTGTAGTTCGTGTTTCGCAACGTGATTTCTTGTCTTTCCTTGCAGTTAGCTGTTTTTGAGGTGTAGTTCGTGTTTCGCAACGTTTTATTTACTTGAAAATTAAAGATTTTGACGGTTTTTTAATCTACGGATGTTATGTATGTTTACCAGATCATGATTATTTTAACTTAAAATTGTTTTATTTCGTAATGTGTCGCATTTAAATGTTTACAGGGGTAATTTAAATCGGGAAAATGAGATATCGAGTGCAAATATCTTACAAAATTCAAAAATCTGAGACAGCATAAAATAAAACGTTGTACGTCATAGTGCCTATTAAATCAAATTTGTAATTACATTGTATTTACAAAATCTCCAGAATATGGTAAATACAATAATTTGATACTCAAAAGTTCTATATTTTGTAATATACAAGTACCCCAACTTTACAACGAAAACCCTACGCCACTGCCCATCAGCTGACTGGAGCTTGCTGGTCAGATTTGCATGAGTCATCATGTACTTCTTACATTTTACGGACTCTACTTGACATCCGCAGTGTCAAACTGACAGTATGTTGGTACCACTGCTATTTTTCAATAAATGATTTTGAGCTTTACGTACTGGTGCCCCTAGCAAATCTAGAACTGTCAAGAGGTGTCAAATATTTCGAAATGAAGTTCAAGGTTAGCAGGTTAGGTTTTGCATCAGTCTGTGTCCAAACTGACGGAAAGCCTAACCTGATAACCTCAAATTTGACATAGACTTACAGGGCCACCAACATATTATTCATACTTTTGAATTTCCATGAACTTTTTTAATGAACATGCACGTGTAGCCAACATCCAAAAACGTTCGATCATTTCTGAAGGCACTGTATTAATTCATCATAAACTATTTTAATAATGAAAGAAGGGGATAGCAGCAATATGAAAAGCGAAAGAGAATTCTCTTAACTACCAGAGAGAAAAAGTCAGTAGTTAACTATTGTTTGGAAAGATGCAAACTTACACCCGGCTCCTTTTAAATAACGATTTGTATAAACTAGTTGCAAAAATTTTTATGGTAAGACGACGACGAATATTATTTATATTTTAAAAAAAGGAGCTTTCGTGTAAGATATATGTTTATCATGAATTGAATGAGTATATTACTACTGACGATTTACTACACTATGCCCAAACTGAATTAGAATTCACTAGGGGACGGATGTTCCACTCTTTACAAAATTATTAAATCCATGGGATTTCGATACTAAAATTATAACGGGAGAAATATTTTGTGTGAGCAGCCCCATGTTAAGACTGTGCGATTAACTTTTCTTAAAAAATATTTACAACATTTGCAGTCTAACGAACAAATAACATTCATTTTTCTTGATGAAACATAGATTTACCAAAATGGCAGTAACGTCCAAATGTGGATACACGAATCAGATTTAAGAGTAAAATGCGAGGGGAAGAGATTTACCATTTTCCAAGTATGTTTTTTTAGAGGATTGTGGTATGCTTTTAGATAGCAAAATTGATGACAGAGACTATAACAAAATAATGATTATTGGGAACATTTTTGAAAAATGAGTGAAAAATCAATTAATCCCGAAATTACAAAAAAATTGAAGGAAAGTGTGTTGTTGTGACGAACAACGCACCACATCACTCGGTGTAGATTAACAAGCCTCCAACTTATGGTTCAAACGAAGACATAATGAAGGAATGGTTAACATTAAAAAATATTCGTTTTGATGAAGGCTCGACTAAAAATCAACTCTGGGCATTAACCAAACCTTTGGCAGAACAAGAAAAGAAATCTTATGTTATAGACAATTTATTAAGTTCAAAGGGATTTGAAGTTCTTAGACTACCACCCTATAACTGTCAGTATAACCCACTTGAAATGGCATGGGCATTTTCTAAAAAAAAATTATAACAAGCACATTAGAAAAATAGACTAATCTTGCAAAGGTGAATGTAGAGTTGGTAAAATATGGGAAGAAGCTCTCTCACATTACACGCCAGAAATGTGGCAGAGAAGTGTAACACATTGCGAGAAGCTCATTACAAATGACTGGGAAGTATATGGGCAATTTGCCTATAGAAAATTTGCCTCCTATTATAATGTCTCTCGCCGAGTGTGATTCAGAATTTGATTTTTCTGATTCAGAATCTGAACATTAAAATCATTTACCCAATTGTTGTACCATCTTTTGTTATTAATACCTACTTATTATTGATGTGACACCAGTTTTCAAGTACAAATTATCGGTTAGATTAAGCAAAACAGATTGAAAAAGTTTAAAACACACTGCTGAGTCCTGATATGAGAGCAGCCAGACATTTTCAAACGATAACCGTCATACGAGTGTCATACGCATAGGATAATCGGGATAGCCCAAATTTTTTTGTTGACATTTTAATAACTAAATTAATGTACAGTCTAATAAAAAACATGATTTTGGAAGTATAGTCTAGACATTTTTTTTTAAATTTGGGACTGACAGTGCGGATGTCAAGTAAATGGATATTTATTTCTTCAGTTGTCACAGTTTTCGATTTTTTGGGTTTGTATCCATCTGATTTAAGTTGTAAATAAGTTCTTAACTCAATGTATTGGGTTATGCCTACATTCTGGTGAATATTGATAGTGCTTTTCAGCATTAAATACTGGGTCCATAATGTGTTCGATGCAATTTTTGTAGATAACTCACTAAAATATGCCATGACATTGTCAGAAAATGATGAATTAATTCCCTACTGCTTGCGCCAGTTCATATACTGACTGTAGGTAAATTCCATATATCTAATACTTACTATATTGCTAGCGGCTATGAGTGGGAAACTGACCAAGGAAGTGAGACAGACAACCAACTCTTCAATGTATAATGATGAGCTGTGTGCAAGCGCGGCGGCGTCGTCCGGCCAATGGGGAAGTGGGCAAGTTTAAAATTCGCTTTTAAAGGCGGAGTTCGAATTCTCACGCATGCGCACGAGACGCGTTATACTCTAAGTGAGACTATGTCGGCGCCGTAATGTTTTCTGACGTTTCCAGGCCCTACTAGCAATATATGTGTATTATATATATGGTAAATTCATATCGGATAGCTGCCTAATATCGGATATGGCAATATCTACGTTATTTTTAATAATTGCAGTGCCATTTCGTGACATATTGTGTAAGATCTTATTCATAATGAACACTGTGAAGAACAGCATGCTGCTCGATTTATTTCGTGTATTTCTCTGCTATAACGTGATTAGCGGGCAGACGAGTTTTTCCTTGAGTTGTTTGTTTTTCTTCAGTGTGCGTATTTGAGGTAAGTAAACTATATTTTGAGTTATATAAAATAATAACCATATACCAGGCTTCATAAACATGTGACGATATCTGAATATAATTTAATTCTAGGCCAAAAATAACATTTTAACCTTCAATAGTTCTAGTGCCTAATACCGGATATCAACAAAGTTCCAAATATCGACTATCCGATATTGGGATGTTAAAAATTAATAATAAAAATATATTGTGATGGTTATGAAATTAATTTATATTACCTATTGTAATTTTTTCTAGATGTCACGAAAAAACGGAAGTCTTGGGATCAAGAATCAATGACAAAGGCCGTAATGGATGTAAAAAGCAAAAAAATGGGGTATTTGAAGGCATCTAAGTTATATAATGTCACGCACTCTACCCTTTTAGATTATGTAAAAAATAAATCCAACATTCAGACAAAACTTGGAAGAAAAACCACCTTACCTTATGAGTTGGAAGAAGAATTGGTTGCATATTGCTTAGATATGGAAAAACGGTATTTTGGTTTAACAACACGAGACATTCGCAATATGGCTTTCCAGCTTGCAGAAAGAAACGGGCTGCCTCATCCATTTCCTCGAGGAAAAAGTTCAGCTGGCCAAAAATGGCTAACACATTTCTTAAACAGACATCAGGAATTGAGTTTAAGAAAACCGCAAGGGGTTTCTGCTGCAAGAATAAAAGGTTTTACTGCGGAAAATGTTGAACAATTTAATACGTTGCTGGAGTCTGAACTTCAGAAAATACACTTCAATCCAGCTAGGGTCTTCAATGTTGATGAGACTGGCATTACGAATGTACAAAACAAGCTTTCAAAAATTATTGGTTTAAAAGGCAAAAAGCAGATCGGTGCAGTTACATCTGCGGAAAGGGGGGGTTTGATAACATTAGTTATGTGTATGAATGCGGCGGGGTTGTATGTTCCACCGATGTTCATATTCCCTCGAAAAAAAGCCCGAACTTATGGACGGTGCACCGGTTGGTGCAATTGCACAGTGCCACCCGCCACCCTTCGAGGTGGATACAGACTGACTTGTTTACTGACTGGCTGCAACATTTCATAAAAATTGTAAAACCCAGTGAAGAAGATCCTGTTGTTTTAATTTTAGATGGACACTATTCACACACAAGGAATATAAATGTGATTATATTGGCCCGTTCCAATAATGTTTCAATTGTTGTGCTTCCTCTGTACTCGCCACACAAGATGCAACCACTAGACCTAGCATTCATGAATCCTTTCAAGACTTATTATGCACAAGAAATCGAATCGTGGTTGAAAAATCACCCAGGAAGAATAGTTTCAACATTTCAAATTGCTTATCTTGTAGGTAATGCATATAATCGAGCTGCTACAATGGAGGTGTCAGTTCATGGTTTTAGAAAGAGTGGGATATTGCCCTTTAATCCCGAAGTTTTTAGAGACCATGATTTTCAAATACACGAGAAACGTGAAACAATGTTAAATTATTCTGTCTCTTCTATAGACATTAGTGTGAACAAACGAGATCAAATAGGACCTGTAGATATAAATCCTCTATCTACATTACCTTCAACAAGTGGTTGAGGCAGAGGAAGGAAAGGCAAAGCAGCTGTTGACTAGAACGCGTTGGCCAGCCTACGTCTGGCCCTGCCAGCGTAAAGAAACGGTTAACAATAAAAATGCTTGCTTAAGCTGGTAGCCAGCCTACGTCCGGCCTTGCCAGCGTTAATAATACAAATGCTTGCTGCGTCGCCACTTGTGCGCGGTCAGCATGTGCGCGTGCCACTTGCTAGTATGCAGGCCCTTCATGCTGCGTATGCCGGCGCCACTCGCGTTTACGATCGGCATGTGCGCGTGCTAGTGCTTACGGTCGGCTGGCGGCGTAAGAATAAAACAGAAAAGGCATCCAAGATGAAAAAAGCACGCCAAAACATATCTTCATCTTCATCTGATGACGATTCCATCCCGTACGTAAACACTGATGATGATGTGGATCCGGAATCGGAAGATGAAGCAGAATGTATGTTTTGCAGTGGCCTGTTTTCAGAAGACAAACAAGGAGAAAAGTGGATTAAGTGCCTCAAGTGTCTAAAATGGTCTCACGAAGAATGCGCCGACACTACTCACTATAAAAATTATATTTGTGATGTGTGCAAGTGAAACACAACCAAAATTAAGGAGTTATACCTAGTTTTGTTTTCATTTTTTTTAAGTATTATTTTTTATACCTAATAGAGAAGTTATGTTTTTTTTGCATTATATATTGTTAAATGTTTCTTTGTTAACAATTTAGAGAATAAATGTTATTTATTTTCTTTTAATTGAATTAGGACTTCTTGCTAAGTCTCCCTCCGGCCCTACTCCTAATATCGGATACCTATCCGGTATTAGGCTACTTATTTCAAATTGTCGGAATTCTGCACTTTTTGTCTGTTAAATGAAGATGAATATTGAGCAATATTAGTATTTAGCACAGTACGTAAATTTTAATGGAATTGTGCAAAAATTTTGGCAGTTACAAAAAAATTTAAAAATGGTATCCGATATTTGGGTACTTTCCTCTACCTGATACCAAAACACATATTAGTTGAACTTCCACAATTACTGATAAACTTAATGAAAAAGTTCCTTTTTTGACGATTGTACGAAAATATATACAGTTAAGGAAGCAAAGTTTCATTGATTTTTCTACAGTTTGTCAAGGAAAATGTGTAAATCAACTTGTGGGTATAAACACAATGGGGCAAATCCTTCAAAAAAATCGCAGCATATTTAAAACTACAAGATCCGCAATCCTATACTGGACACGCTTTCAGAATGACGTCGGCAACTTTGTTAGCAAATACTGGGGTTGACGTTATGGCACTTAAACAGCATGGCGGTTGGAAGTTTCAGTGATAATCTTAATATATTTTTTAATACCTAACAGAAGATCCATTTACAGGTCGTCTAATGTCGCTGAGAGCTACGTAGCCGATTCTCTGACAACTAAAATGGACTTTACTGACAAGATTTTACATACCAAAAGCGGTGGTACCAGTAACGTTCAGTCCATTCCAGTATTCGATGACAAGACTACTGCAATTTATTCTAATAGTAACATATCTAACTCAATAAGTAATACAGAAACTTCTATTACTTTAAAAACCGTAGATGACAGCGCGGGAAGAAATATTACATTTAATAATTGTACAAACTGTAATTTTCATTTTTACAGAAACTATTACTTCCCGCTTTAGAGATGTTATAAACTCAAACAGAACTGTGTTTCTATGAAAACTAGCCACAGTATTGTTATATTCAACTTACAAGATGTGTCAACAATGCCAGCAAGTACGTATTTCAGAACAATTGTGCGAAAATTACTAGGTATTATTTCACTTGTGAATAATAGACTGTTTATGAAGGTTGTTCTGGAGTTCACAATGTCACTTTAAACTGTCAAAGTTGAATAAAACGATTTAAATGTTGAAAAAAACAAATAACTGTTTGTAAAAATGCCATTCAATGTAACCATAGCAACGAATAAAGCCAAAGCGTCTGAATTAATTGAATAACATTGTACCGTTACGATATGACTAGTAAGATATAATATCGTGCTAGTGTATGAAATTGTCAACTTTTTGTAGTAGGCTGTTGTCGCAATAACTTTCATATGTGGCCCTCTAAAAAATAGTTTCAACAGCAAAAAATTGTCTAACCGAACATCCCTCGCCAATTGATAAAGAGGTACTTATCATTTTAAGCACTTTGCTTTTAGGCAATCCAATCAATGTTCTTTCAAAAACTGCAATAAAATTATTTCGTAATTATCACTGTCCTTGGGATATTGTAGTTGACAATTTAATTGGAAATTCAAAAACATATCGTTTTACACATTCATTGAGCTGTCATATCAAGATATAAAATAAGAAATTACTAGCTACTCTGTATTAATGTAAATCGTGAGAATTTTGAACGTAACCTAATTGCATAAACTTTATATTCCATTATCAAATAGATACGATTGTTCTTTAACATGATTTTTATTTGGTAAGGTTATTGTGGTGCCAACCATTTATCAATATTGACTGATATAGTAATCGAAAAGTTCAATAAATGTACAAAACTAGATATTTTTGAATTCGCAATCAAATTCTTTATTGGAATCCTGAAAATATACAGGGTGTTCTATTTAAAAATGTTAAGTTATGTGCAACTTCTGGTGAAACCGTAAGTCATATTAATGGGGTACTTTCATTTTACTTAGAATAATGAATACTATACAGTGACCGTCAAACACTAGGCATCAAATGGGAACAATTTGAATTTTTGATTTTTCAATAAAACCTCTTATGGCAATAATTTGTTCATGTCTAAAAATCTATTTAGCCATATCAGATATACCGAGTGCATTTTATGTATGTATGTATGTATTAAAAAATAGCGTTTATTGAAATTGTCAAAATCCAAAAAGCACTATTTTTCGTAAATTAAGCAAGATTTCAATGAGTTTTTTAGTCGTGTGTTAATTTTAGATAATTGAACAATCTCAAGGCCAGAAAATACTACTTTTTCTTTAAATTCTGCAAAAAATTAATTTTTCAATTTTTAAAATATTTTTCATAATTTCACACACTAAATTCACACAAAATTCAATTTATTGACGTAAAAATTTTAAAGACTTATAATAACTGGAAAGAACAATAGAAAATGTTAATTATTCCTTTAGATTTTTTTATTATTTACTGAAACGTAATATTGTTGCATAATTTTTATGTTTTTGATGCAAGGCGCTTTTTAGGAGAACTATTTTCAGTGATAATTAATATCTATTTAAATGGCTTCTAAAAACCCTAATCTATCCCTGATAATGAATTATGTTTACAAAAAAACCTATGTTGTTTTACAGTTGTCTAAATGGGATTTTTCTTTATTCAGTGTACATTTTCTAGATATTTAGGATTTTTTTCAAAATTCTGAAAAATGATGATGCAAGCTGCAAGGTCTTGCGAAACGTTAGTGAATATGGATGCACAAACAGCAAAACGGCCAAATCTGCCTAAGTATCCTCGTTCTCAAGATACTCAAACAACACGAGCCACCAAAGAGCATGGCCATCGCGCGGGTTTTTGCTCGACTTCACAAGGTGCAAGGCACATTAAGCCAGAAAATGCTGGGTGTTCATATACAAATACTACGCGGTCTAAGCCGAAATTCTATGCTAAGGAGAATAATTCGAGTAACCGCGAAAGCCTCAAACAATACATTCTGAAAAACTAAAGAAAAATGTTTCCCATTTGATGCCAACTTTTTGCCGATCACTGTATATTAGGGTGGTTCTACGTTATACTTTATACTTAGTGGAAAACCAAATTTCGAATTTTTTTGGCCGCACCCCCTAAAGTCGTTCCAATGCTGAAAAAACAAACTTATAAAAAATTTGAGCCCAATCGAATAATATTAACACGTGCCACCAAACCCGGGAAGTTTCCAAATTGCGGATTTTAACTTAATTCACTTATCAATTAATATATCGCGAATAGTAAGTGGCATCAAAATTTTGATAATAAAATAGATAAAAGGAAATTTAATTTGCTACAAATTTAGTTATATGCAATTTCTTCGTAAACTTGTTGGAATTTTAAAAAGTATTAGAAAAGGGTAAAAATTCTTGAAAAACTCATTTTTTACATTAATAATTAAAAATATAATAGAATTAAGCAAATATATTTATTCACAACTTAAAGAAAACGAACAATATTAAATAATTACTGAAGTTACACAAATTTAAAGAATTATATTTACAAATTTAAGAATAAAACACCTATACATATGTAAAATAATGAAATACTACATATGGGTAGTTCTCACATAATAGGACAATTGCTGTCCTTTGCTTGTAGCGCACAAATATCTCGATATTTTCACACTGCGACCGCTCTACATTAAGCTTGATGGTGTCTTACTCTATATTTTAAATGATAATTAGATCTAATTTTATTGTGTGTGATCAGAAATTTAAATTAAAGTAGGAAATCGTCATTTCGGTAACTGTCCTCAGCTACATTTTACAAGTTAATAGGCTCTACCAAACTTCACCAGCACATAAAAAAAAATATTTGTTTGCTATTTTGAATTATAGTATGCTGCACAATTAAAAATTTACGGGTTTAAAAGCCATAGGTAGCACGACCATTTTTATATCCAACTCCAAAGCCTGTCCACGAAGTTTCGCGTCATTCCGGTAACAGTGCAAGTATTACTCCCACCCACTCTGTGCAACCATGGAATACTGAACTAGTCGTCCTTAAGTGTTGTGTTGTGGTAGTGACCATACGTTGTAGTAGGTGAGTTTTCGCTTGTTATTTCTGTTTAATGGTGACAATGTTAATAAAATATAAAAACGGAGAGTTACCTTTATTACACGTCAATTCGGTAACATAATTTTTTTGTGCTAAACTCAGTTTTCCAAATTATAAAAAGTATTTAAACCGTTATAAAGACTGATACAAACATAACCTCTAAATTTTAAAGCCAAGGTTATAGAGTATGAGGTGAAATCGTTGAATTATCTACAAATACGTCATTTCGGTAATGGTCATTCCGGTAACAGATGTGCGTATTAGCATTGTTACCGAAATGATTTTCTTGTTACCGGAATGATGTGTTAACAATTTATAAGTGTTCTATTGATGCACAAGTAATAATTGTAAATTGAATATCTACTATTAGGTGAAAAATGGATGAAAAATTTGTGGCCCTCAAAGTAAGACTAAAAAGAGATAGGGAGACTGCATTTATGAAACGTCAGAATGACCAGAAAGAAAAAAAGAGTAAAAAGAGTAAATCTTGCACGAAAGTGAAAAATAGGAAAGAAGAAAGTGATTTAGAGTTAGAGATATCAAATAAACATATAGGTAAGTACGACTGATATTTCGCCGGAATGTGGGGTAAATTTAATTTTTAATTAGGTCCTACTCAAAAGCCGAAATGCGAAACAAAATTCAAAAATTCTGACGAACTGAAAAAACTGTTGGCAAAAAAGAGGGAAATTAAATTAGAGATCCAGAAACTGCAAAGCCAAGAAAATCAACAAACAACCGATGTCGGCAAAATAAATTCTCTGCTTGAGACAGCCATCTTCATCTGTGGTAGTAGAGCAAAAAACGGAATCTGAATTTGCTATGTTAAGTAAGTCGGTTAAACAGACAACTAATAACTCTAAAAAGATCATCACTAAAGTAGAGAGTAAGGTTAGCGACGGAGATTCCATCGGTATGCCGCGGAAGCCACCTAAAATTAAAGTGCAAAATAAACAGACAAACAAGCAACGCCCAGAAGTCGAAAAACAGCCTACAAGGGAGCGAGTAAGAAAACACCGATCAAAATTATCTGTAGACAAACTGGAGGAAAAGAGAAGAAAAGACAGGGAGAGGTATAAGTTCAAAAAAGAAAATGGTTTAATCAAGAGCATCAGCGACAGCAAAGAAAGAGAACAAAGAAAAAGAAGAAGAGATTGGAAAGCAGCGAGCAAACGGTATAGGCAACGGAAGTCTATGCAGAGGCAAACCATCAAATACCTGGACGGAGCTACTCCTCCAAATTCATCTGACGAAGAATTAAATCCTGCTTACGAACAAGATGTCCTTCGCGGCCTTCCAAAACAGAGAAAAGGGCGTAAGAAAGTCAAGAGTAATCGAACAACTGCATACAAGAAATTAGCAAGAGCTCAAGATGAAATAAAAACACTAAGGGCAAATGTAGAAAAGTATAAAAAACGACTTTATAGACTAAAAACTCCGCGTAGTTCAAAGCTTACTAGGCTGCAGACAATATTGTATCAGCTGGTCGCGATATAAAACTTCAGCATCTTCATTTGTCAATACATTAAAAACCCGTTCTTCCATATTACTTTGGGAAGTACCTGAAAAGAATATCCACGAAGCTAAAGAACTAATGCCTGCAACGATTCCGTCAATACCCAAAATAATGTCCGTCCACCAAATTACATGGTCCCAATCAAAGCCTTCTTACATTTTTTTGAGAGAACTATCCTGTTTTGATTGTAGTTATGGTTTTAAATGCAAACACTACGAAATGAAGTCTTCTGAAATATGCTTTCTGCTTGGAAGAAGCTGTATCCTTTTAGATAGTATTGAAACTAAACATAGACATTTTTCTTGTATTAATTATTCTATTTTTTTTACTACCGCCTGATTACATATAACCCTTAACTTCTATTTACAGTACAAACACAAACCGATTCTAGAAATAAAATAAAAATACTTTGAAATACAGTTATAAAACCACCTAATTCACATTCCAGTGTAGAAATAATTAAAAGCAACACAGACGTCGACTTCACGTGTAACTCCGAAAAGAAGTCTTCAAAGATAATTTTTTCCCGGAAGGAACTGTATCCTTTTAATAAATTAAGCATAGGACGTTTTCTTTAGATTATATGCGCCACCTTTTACTACTGTCATATCACATAAGTATTACACTTAACTGCAATTTACAGTACAAATAAACAACGATTACAAACCTGGTAGCCTATGCTTCATTTGTACATTTCCTTTAACTGCATTCGCTTCTGGTCTTAAATGTGCCACCTGTTCACGTACTTACACTTCAAATGTATCGCAAAACAATACTACACGCAGGAAGACGGATCGCAGTTTCTGTGCAGGGTTTGTGCAGGAAGAAAATAAAATAATTTCGACTTATTACTTTTTATAAACTTACAATATGCTTACTTTTCAATAAACTTACGTTTTGCAATTCCTAGTTGTCTTTTATATGCAATATGAAGTCATTTCGGTAACATTTATCATTTCGGTAACGCATCATTAAATAAAAATTAATATTAAATTTGTAATCACAGAACAGTTTAAACTTACAAAAATAAGACTGGCTACACAATACAATAATATAATGAGCAAAGTATTGCCCAATGGCAAATTATCTAAGGGCCAAGTTGAAATCAACTCACTTTTACTACTTTTTTCTAGCTATTAAACAGTATTTTCAGTCAGCCACATGGTCCAACCAATAGACAGTCAATTTATGGATTTTTTTCGATAAACTACAAAAGTAGGTCTCAGAAAACGTGTACACACGTCACCATGGGTTGATTGTCGCTATCACAAGAGACGCAAACGACGCATTACCGAAATGACGAATCTTATTAGACATAACCAGAAAAACTACTACAACGTTCTCACAAGTAACTATCTACGTCGCCCAAAGTAGATATAGCTACTACATAAATGTTGCTAATATGTAAACATCAAACTTGGATGATACAATCCAAAAAATTTTTTTAAAAAATAATTTTGGAATTGTCCCATTATATGAGAACTACCCATATCACAATAATTATTTTGTTTTTTTTTATAAAGCTTGACTGGAATCGCGATATAGACGCCGATAATCACTAACAACTTGTAACAAGTACTGCTTTAGTGTTTTTGGTCCTCTTTTGTGGTAATTAAGCTGTTATATTCTTTGATCAGTTTAATACTTATTTCTGCAATATCATTTGTGACGTGAAAACATTTTACTTTTTCTAAACCTTGAAAACCTTAGTTAGCATTCCGATCTAATTGTTCTGTGCAAAAATTCTTTAGAGACCTTGAAACGATCAAAAAAGTTAAAAAATTCTGTTGTAATAAACTCGTCGATATCTTTTTCCAGATATTGTGATGCATAATTTGGATTTATTATAATACGTTTGTTAGTGCCTTTTGAATCATCATCTTTAGAGTTAATTGCTTGTACCATTTTCTGTTTTGATTCACAAGTCAAATATTTGTTAAAAAAAGATAACGCTGCTGATTAAGAATTTAAGTACCATAAGTGACTGCAAAATGTTGTTAATGTTGCTCAGGATATGTTTGCATCCATCTCTTTATATTTAATTCAATTTTTAAGAAATAGCAAATCCTAATGCAGTGCCTCAGCCGCAACAGGTTCGCCAAACCATGCTTTAATATATAATTTTACTAAAAAGATACAAATGCATTTTTGTTTATTTGTATTTCTTTCATTTGGCTGCGAAATCAAAACATTTTTAGGCAATAAATTGCCTTCATATAATGATTTTAGCTGATTTTGCCAAAATACAACTACTTCTTGAATAATTAATTGTGCACATTCACATAAATTCAATTTAATTATACGCATATTTAAAATAAGTAGTTGTAAAACTTGTTTGTTTGAGGGCAACGTACTACCCATGATTTGATGTGTATGATTTCCTATTAAAAATATTTTGTCTTTTTTACAAAGAACCTTTGATGTTGAGGCCATTTTATGCTTTATAATTTTAAAATACGCACGACATTACTTATAAATAAAAACCAAATGCAAAATTTGACTGTTTACAAGAAAAAAGGTAAATGGTGGAGTAATTCTACAGTTGAAAAAGCTCTAAAGTTGAAATTTGTGAGTGGAACATCGTGCTATGAGTATGTATTGAAATAGCATTTTCCTCTGCCATCTGTTACGACTCTTTCAAGTAGAATTCAACATATATTATTTATACTTGGAATTTTAAAAGAAATTTCTTCTAGTGTGATACGAAATGAAACATTATTAAATTTAGATCAAACTGCAACACATGTTCCTGTTTTTATGTTAGGCGAGATGAACTTACGGTGAAAACAAATTTTGGGATATCATTTTACTGGGGATTCTGTAACACATTTTGTGTCTCAAATTATTGTTAGATCCGATCAAATTAGCTTAAGTATTGTGAACATAGCTTCTGATATGGGACCTACGAATCAGGCTACGTGGAAGCATTTTGGTATATAGTCCACAAGGAGGCTCCTTCAAAATACCTAACGATGCTACTGAAACTATTTACTTTGTTGCAGATTTCCCGCACTTATTTAAAAATAGTAAGTTAGGCTTGATTAATAATGAAATTGTAGTCATTCCAGACGATTTTGAGGAAACATCAACTGCCACGGAATCCAGTTGATCCTAAACGTATAAAAATGCTCGCAGACTTCCAGGACGAAATGGATTTGCTTGTCCCAAAATTAACTCCGAATTTGTTTCATTTAAATCACTTCAATAAAATGAAAGTTTCTAAAGCACACAATGTTTTAAATCACTTGCGTTTTTATCTGAAGAAAGTGATGAATGTGATAAAGATGCTGCTACTTCGTTTGTAGGTGTCATTTATCAATGGTTCTATCTGTTAACATTTAAGGAGTATGAAGACTAGCTCGAGTTTTTAAAGGAAACAATTTTTTATATAATTGGAGATTAAGCACAAGGTAACTTATTCAAAGTGGACTTATATTATCTACAAAAAGCAATATAGAAATTCAATATTTTTTATTAAGCTCAAAAATATAAATACTTGTACACTAATAAATTTTCACAGCAGGTTTTAGAAAACATATTCAGTAACCTTAGAATAAAGCAGAGTGTGCCTAATGGTCTGCACTGCAGATATCTACTAAAAAAACCTTAGTCTGTTGCAATTTTTAGAAATCAGTCCGAAAAGTGGAAGTTACACAACTGTTGATAATAATTCAATCAATTTCGAAGAAACGTTGAAACCTAATAAAAATACATGTGAAACGGAAGAAAATATTCCGTTGCCAGATAACGCGAATGATGTCAGACCAAATTTAACTAGTATTCAGTTAAACTGTTTGTACAATTCAGCTGGATATATTTTAAAACGACTGAAAAATAATTTGCAAACAGCTAGTTAAACCATTTTCATAACTGGCATGTTCAAAGGAACTGAAACTAAGAAGTTTAACTTATGCAGCTAAACACGTGTTTCCAATATTTATAAGATTATAAGAATGGAAGAAATTTTCGTAAACTTGCGTAAACATTGAAAAAGTAAACATATTCCTAATAAGAACTTTGCTTTTCTTTGCACTTTTAAAATTTACGTTTCTGAGGATAAAGAAATCAGACAAAGTTTTATGTCTCAGCGTCACACCATTAACCCTCCAGTTGACAGGTGGTTTGAAAATCACACCGTTTGACGAGGTGGGCTCTCACAGGCTCAACTGTCAGTATAAACATTAAAATCTGTACTTTTTGTGAAATATCATTTTAAGAATTCTTGTGAAGATGTCCACCATACTATAAAAAATAATGACGAGATTCTTTGGAAAATGCATTCGTCAGAGAAGTATATATAAGAAACACGTTTATTGATTGTTGCCCTGTTTCTGTGTATTGAGCTTATAATTAAGATAGATGTCCCAATAGGTGGTAATGTCCCAGTGCATGATAGGAATTTAATACAAACTTTTAAATTAAGTAAATGAAGCGCCTAAAATTTTATTCCTTGATTGCCGTGACATCTTACATCATTTTATGTAACTTCGATCAAGAGTTTAAATTCTTTCAACGGCATCTACTTTAACAGTGATTTCAAAATTCAGTTGCATTGACATCGTAGTTACCGGTATCTTTCGTTAACGTGTTTGTTAAGAGAAAGGTGCACGGATTGCAGGCTGCCATTTTGTTTTTCAACAAGCTAAGTAAGTATTGTTTGTGTTAGTAGAATAATATTATTGTTTCGTTAATTAGGATATACTATTTTACCGATAAATACATTTCTAACCCTAAAAAAGTTACTATCATCTACTAGTACACTGATTTAAGGGCATGTCTCAATTGTTGTTATGTTATCAGCTACTCGGACAAGAAGCCCAAAGTTCATGGTACTAATATATGATAATACAGTAGTATTCTGAAGCCCTATGGGAAGAAACATTTTGATACTTAATAAGTATAATTTAATTTACTAAAGGTACACATAATTAATTATAATTAAATAAAAAAATTTTAATAAACCAATAACCTAAAATTAACTGAATTTTATATGTTGCTAGAATCGTGCCGAAACAGAAGAAAAAGAAAACAGAAAAAAATTAATTTTATCTTATTCCGAATCTGCGGTAGATAGTGTCTTAGAAGAAATAAAGAGAGGCTCATCTATTAATAGCGCACATATTAAATATGGTATTCCATATTCAACTTTATTCTACAAGCATAGTGAAAAAAACCCTGTACTCAGAAAGATGGGTCCATTTACTTATTTAATTACAGCTGAAGGAAACTGCTTAGTTGAATGGATTCATGCATCAGGTAACAGCGGTTTCCCAATTACGAAGGATCGTTTGTTAGATAGCGTGCAAATATTAATTAAAAAGTTAAATTGCACCACACCATTTAAAGATAGTACGCCAGGGCGCCATTGGAACTTCACAAAATCTAACAGCAAGTCGAGCTAATGTTACTGAAAACAGCAGTAGACGATAGTTCGATGAGATCAAAGTATATTTCTCAGATAATAATTATTTAGATGTGATTGAAAATCCAAGAAGGCTGTTCAACAGTGCTGAAAGTGCTTACTTTCTAAATGCCAAGCAATCTAAAGTAATAGTAGAGAAAGCAGATAAAGCTGTTTACAACGTTATTGGGAACCAGGGCTGTGGAGTCGGTAAAAAAAAGTCCGACTCTAACTCCTGATATTTCAGTAGTTTGAATCGGACTCCGATTCCGACAGTACTAGAATATTGATAACCCCCACCCCCTTATTCCTTTTCATCTACATGATAAAACTTTACCAGCTCATGATGAATTTCGCAAGGTTTGGGGTATGTAGTTGATTATAATAAATTACATAATTATCTTGTTTAATATTTGCTATCATCATAAATTAACAATAAGAACATAATGAAAATCGTGATTTTTATCAACCCTGGGTCTGAGTTTTCAAATCAGCAGTAGTACAGCCGTTCAAATAGTGTTTAGTTTTTACAAAAAGAATTTTTTGTAAAGTGGTAGTCGGAGTCGGGTAATCTATACCGACTCCAACTCTACCCAAAAAGTTCCGACTCCTCGACTCCGACTCCCGATTCCGACTCTACAGCCCTGTTGGGAACGATGAAAAAGAATGTCTGACCACAAAATGGAAAGAATACCACCGAAATAAAGATGAAGAAAAAAAGGAAAAGAATAGGAATTGAATGAACGAAAAAGAAAGAAGGCGGAAAAAGCTGAAGAAAAAGTACTACAAAAAATAAGAAAATAAATAATAAAGTCAAATCGAAAAATTCTGAAAAGAATGCTACTTATAAAAAAGACTATTTTGTCATTGTAAAATATAAAAATGATTACTATGCAGGAAAGATACTGAATGTAACCGAATCACAAGTTCGAGTAAACGTTATGGTAAAAAGTAGTGTAAATGGGTGGAAATGGCCACATACACCAGATGTACTGTGGTATGAAAAACAAGATGTTATCAGCTATAATTTACAAGGGCAGTGATAATCACCCGCAATAATTTGGCAAATAACAACCCGAAAGTGGTTGCCTAGAAATAACCCGAGGCTTCGCCTCGGGTTATTTCTTAAAGGCAACGCACTTGAGGGATATTATTTGTCAAAATTATAAGGATTTATCACTGGCCGCGGTGAATTCGGAAAGATAAGTTCTTAAATAAATTAGCCATTTTCTGACAAATTAATTTGACACTTCATTATAATAATATTATGTTGGTGGTACTGTAAGTCTATGTCAAATTTGAGGTTATCAGGTTAGGTTTTGCGTCAGTTTTGACACAGACTGACAGAAAAGCTAACCTGCTAACCTCGAATTTGACTTAGATTTACAGTGCCACCAACTTGTGATAGGATACTACTGAAATTTAATTATGTACGTAGTTTCTATGGTGATTGAAAATCACCCTAGGGTCGTTTTCACTTCAAGCGTGATCTGATTTGTCAAACTGACTCACGTGATTAAAAATAATAAAATTGGATTGGTCTGCAATATATGTAAGAACTTATCAGCTATAATTTACCAAGGGCAGTGATAATCACCCGCAATAATTTTGACAAATAACAACCCGAAAGTGTTTGCCTAGAAATAACCCGAGGCGAAGCCGAGGGTTATTTCTTAAAGGCAACGCACTTGAGGGATGTTATTTGTCAAAATTATAAGGATTTATCACTGGCCGCGGTGAATTCGGAAAGATAAGTTCTTAAATAAATTAGCCATTTTCTGACAAATTAATTTGACACTTCATTATAATAATATTATGTTGGTGACACTGTATGTCTACGTCAAATTTGAGGTTATCAGGTTAGCTTTTGCGTCAGTTTTGACACAAACTGACGGAAAAACTAACCTGCTAACCTCGAATTTGACTTAGATATACAGTGCCACCAACTTGCCATAGGATACTACTGAAATTTAATTAGGTAGTTTCCATAGTGATTGAAAATCACCCTAGGGTCGTTTTCACTTCAAGCGTGATCTGATTTGTCAAACTGACTCACGTGATTAAAAATAATCAAATTGGATTGGTCTGCAATATATGTAAGAACTTATCAAGATAATTACAGAACCAGAAAACTGAACAATAGGAGGACCTATACAGTAGAAGAAATGAAAGATTATAACACTTTTGTTAACTGATTCTTCTTGTGATTACTGACAACTTTGTTATGTATTAAATAAGTTAGTAAAATTACATTTTGTTTATTGAACTCGTTTAACTATACGTACTTTAATTACTTATGTACTTAACTAAGTAAGTACATAATTTCTTAACTTAGAAAGCAGTTGTCATATACTGGGTCAGCAGTTAACAGCTACTGGGACACAATACTTTTATACATACAGATCGACAGTTTTCTTGTGGCAGGGCGGGGCTTATGCGCAGTGGCAAAGCATAAGTCTGGGTGGGGAAAGGCATTTGGAAGAAGTGGTCGTGGTGTGCGGAGCTCGTTTGGGGAAGTTAGGATTGACGTTTGGTGTGGTACTTTACGATTATTTATCAAGAAAAAAACAGTTCTTTTCAGAACTCTGCTGTAGCCTTTCGCTTAATAGGTAACAATTAAGATAGACATTAGATATTTGTAATCTCATTCCGTATTTTTCACTACAGCCATGGATTTTAAGAGCAAACTTTCTGACCGCGCTGTTAACAGTCAAAGCAGTGAAATAATTGCAAATGTGTTGGCGTTTATGACGGCAGAAGCGCAAGCAGGGGAAGTAAGAATTCCTCTTCACCAAATAGTAGAATATGTGGCAGCAGCAACGGGTATATCTGAGAGAACAGTACACAGAATAGCAGGCGAACGACAGAAGATTGATAGAGGTAACAATGAAAGAAATAGCTATTTATATTCTATATTTACAATTATGTGTACAGGTAAATGTTCCAAGTTTTCTTCACCGCGTAAAACGATTTGTAAAGAAAAAAAGAAGGAAGAGATCGATGACTTTGACAAGGGCGTCTTGAAATGTATTATTTTAAATATGCATGTGACTGATGGCACGGTACCAACCCTAAAAACAATTTTGAAAAAGTTTAAGGATGCCGTACAGTATCAAGGCAGCCGAGAATCATTATAGTCCAAGAGCCAGCAAAGGGTTTGCTTACAGTATTTTTAACAAGTCTGTAACTGTTATGGAAGGTCCCTTTGAATATACTGAGAAGGGAACCCGTAGTCTGGTTTTGGTCCCCTTGCGTCCTTGAAGGATGGAAAAAAAATTATAAGAAAAAAGTATAATAGCGAGTCTGGGTCTTTTGCTATGTTATAAGTAATCATATCTTATGTAAGTTAAAAAATTGTACAGACGCTTTTGCAGGTGGTAAGTTTACCCCAGATTCACATAAAGTTGCATATTAAAACTTTACCATTTACTGTAAAATATCTAGAGATCCAATAAAACTGATCCCCAGCGGGCTGTGAAAATTCAAACGTGTGATTAATAAGTTGGTGGCACTGTAAGTCTGTCAAATTCGAGATTACCAGGTTAGGTTTTCCGTCTGTTTTGACACAGACTGACGCAAAATCTAACCTGCTAACCTCGAATTTGACATAGACTTACAGTGTTACCAACATATTATTTCTAGGTTTTGTGTCAGTTTTGACACATTATTTTTTTTGCCCTTCAAGGATGCAAGGGGGCTAAAACCACCACCGCAAGCTTGCCAGACTACGGGTTCCCTTCTCAGTATATTCAAAGGGACCTTCCATAACAGTTACAGACTTGTTAAAAATACTGTAAGAAATCCGTTGCTGGCTCTTGGACTATTAAGAATTATTATACATGACATCGGTTTCCGATGGAGGAAAACAAAAACCAATCGAAGACTTTTAATGGAAAAAACTAACATGCAGATGCTTCGTGTCGCTTATTTAAGGGCTATCAAAAACTACCAGCAAGAAGGTCGACCTATAATTTTTATGGATGAGACATACATTCACTCCTCGCACACACACGCAAAAAGTTGGATTGACGAGTCCTCTGGGGGCCTTAAACAACCCGTAGCAAAAGGAGGTCGTTTGATTATGGTACATGCAGGAGGTGAGTGTGGTTTCATTCAAGGAGCTGCTTTAATTTTCAAGTCTGGTAGAAAAACGGGCGACTATCACAACGAGATGAATTGTAATAATTATTGTAAATGGTTTGAAGAAAAATTGGTGCCCAATCTGCCTCCAAATAGTGTGATTGTGATAGATAATGTGCCATATCACAATGTGCAAATCGACAAAGCACCAACTTTAAATTCCACAAAGAATATTATGCAACAGTGGTTACAAGCCAGAAATATATATGTAAATAAGGACATGTTAAAATCAGAATTATATAATTTAGTTAAGCTTAATAAACCTAGGTATGTGCGTTATGCTATTGGCAAAATAGCTTTAAAACATGGCAATAATATATTAAGATTACCCCCATACCATCCAGACCTCAACCCCATTGAGCTCGTTTGGGCACAATTAAAACACTATGTAGCCTCGAAAAATGTAACGTTTAATTTACAAACTGTACAAATTCTCTGCGAAGAATTTTTTAATACATTTCCTGTTGAGGAATGGCAAAATCGGTGTGCTCATGCTAAAAAATGTGAACATGAGTTTCTTCTGAGAGAAGGTAATGTTGAAAATGTAGTGGAGCAATTAATTATTAATGTAACAGAGAGTGATTCTGATGAAGAAACTTCTTAATCTGAGGATGAATTATCAGGCATCGAAGAATTGCACTATACTGTTTTGTAGTAAGTATTTTCTTTATTTAAATAAACTATATAAGTATAAGTGTTTAATTTATTATTTAAGCATTTTCATAACGTATTAGAGTAATGTAATAATTTCATCGTAAAATGATGATCTTGTAATTTTACTTCTCAATGCAATAATCAGGTGCCCTTGCATAACTTCAGAACTGCCCTAAAATTTTTCAACAAAATTACGAAACATATTATCGTTCTAAAATGACTGTATCATATTTATATTGCAGTATTATCACACTTACTGATTCCTGTTATTAAAAATTTAAAAAAGTTACCCGTTTGCTCTTCATAGTGAACTTCACGATAACCGAGTGTAATACCGTTCTCTTTCTGGCCGAATGCGTTCTCTCTCTGCGCGGCATAAGCCCCGGCCTGCCACGAGAAAACTGTCGATCTGCATCATTTACTGGTACATTTCAACATTTGTTACTTTATTTGAAAATTAAATACTTTGAACAATATTCTTCAAACTATAGAATTAAAAAATTTGGTGTGATACACGCACACAACTTCCTTTTACAGTGATCTTATAATTAGCCAAAAATTTCATTTTTAATTTTTAAGCATTTGTCAAAAATTTTCAAAAATTACAAATTCTACAAAAACGGTACAAAAAAGAGCGTTAATTGAAGAGACAAATTTTCTCTAGAATTTTAAGCTGAATTCAAAAATGTAATAATACACCGGGTGTTCTATTTAAAATAGGAGTTAACAAAAACAAAAGAAACCCATTTTAGAAGTATTCAACTGGAAAATCACCTATCTCACATCAATACACATTAAAAATGTAATAAAAATGTGAAGTTTAAAAAAAATCGTTAGAGCCGTTTTTGAAAAAAATCTAAAAAAACTGAAAAATCACAAGAGTAAACACCTACTTCCGGTTATGCGTTTTTCTTCAAAAGCTTACTGTCGCATCTACATAGTACACAAAACTTATATATGAAGTTTCAACGCCATACCTATTTTCGTTTTGAGATATTCTGTTCACAGACACACAGACTAGTGTACCTGTATAATAAGTATTATACAGGTACACTAACACAGACAGACCAATGAAAAAAATATGGCGTTTGGGTTCAGGGGACTCTAAAACGTGAAGATCTGTTGAAAACTCAAATTTCGAATTTTTGGGGTGAATCCTTTATTGCAAAAGGAAGTAAAAAGTAATTACAAATTATATAAAAAAGATTTTACAAAACCTCATAGACTCAACGCATCAATTGCAGGATTAAATAAAAAATAATAGATACGTTCTGCCTATTCGGGTTAAAATTTATTTAGCTCAACTGAAATGAAAAATAAGAGGTGAAGCTCACCACCAAAGTTATTTTTATGGAGGAAGCAAATCTGTTAATGCTTTCCTACATTTCTGTTATAACAAATAATTAAAATGTGTTTTTTAAGTTTGTAATTATTTTATTTAATTATCTATTGATGTGAACAGTTATTAATGAGTCTTTATAAAGTTTAAGATTATTAAATCATTATTGCTACTTTCGAATTAACTAAGATGTTTTAGCTGCTTTTTTTATTATGCAACAAGTACATTGTTATTGTTATACAGAGATAAAAAATAACAAATAACAATAAAACTTTCCTAATCTGTAGTAGGTACCGTAATTTCCCCTAACAATGGTCCTGGCCTGCAACTATGGTCCAACCGCACCGTTAACGCATTAAAATAGTTCCTTCCGTCGCCGTTATAGTAGAGTAAATAATTTGCACGGGATTACTTGATGAATAAGCAAGCCAACCGATGACGGCAATTGACCTCGTGCATTCCGTCGCTCAACTTGCAGCCGCGCGTTTGAATATTTCTAAGAATTCGAGTTAAAAGTTAAAGTTTGTGTACTTTCCTCGCTACTGTTGTGAAGGTAAGTTCTATTACATCAACAGGTATTTCTACATGGACGCATATATGTCCTTAGAATACTAGGTACATAACCATTTGGCCTATTTCACCTGTTTTTTTACTTCCTTTTACTATAAAGGAAGTATTGGATTCACCCCAAAAATTCGAAATTGAGTTTTCAACGGATCTTTACGTTTTAGTGTCCCCTGATCCCAAAAAACATATTTTTTTTCATTGGTCTGTGTGTCTGACTGTGTGTCTGTGTGTCTGTCTGTCTGTCTGTCTGTCTGTCTGTGAACAGAATATCTCAAAAACGAAAAGAGGTATGGCGTTGAAACTTCATATATAAGTTTTGTGTACTATGTAGATGAGACAGCAAGCTTTTGAAGAAAATCGCATAACCGGAAGTAGGTGTTTACTCTTGTGATTTTTCAGTTTTTTTCGATTTTTTCAAAAACGGCTCTAACGATTTTTTTTAAACTTTACATTTTTCTTAAATTTTTAATGTGTATTGATGTGAGATAGGTGATTTTCCAGTTGAATACTTCTAAAGTGGGTTTCTTTTGTTTTTTTTCTATTTTTTTTTATTAACTCCTATTTTAAATAAAACACCCGGTAAAAAGCGTAGTTATTGGAGACAATTTAAGTTCCCATATTAGTCCCAGAGTTTTAAATCTATGCAAAGACAATAATATCGCTTTTGTGGCACTGCCCCCAAACGCGACACATTTGGCACAACCCCTCGACGTCGCATTTTTTCGACCTTTCAAAATAGCCTGGAGAGCTGTACTTGACGAGTGGAAAAACACTCCAGCAGGACGGCGGCATCCCACAGTGCCCAAAGACGTTTTCCCATCTTTGCTAAAAAAATTATTTGAAAAAATGAAACCAAACAGTGAATCAAATTTAAAATCCGGTTTTAAAAAGACTGGAATTTATCCACTAAACCGGGAGCCTGTTTTAGAAAAGATTCCTAACAGTGATAGGCTTCATTCCAAAATTAATTTAGATTTAGTGAACAAATCGTTCACAGAATATTTACAAGCCACGAGACTTGCTGAAACAGTCCCCAAAATCGTTCGCAAGAAAAAAAAGTCAATGTTGAGGCTGGAAAAAGCATATCACCCGAAGATATAAATTTAACAACAACGCTAGCGGAAGTTGAACCCCGTGCTGGACCATCCGGAATTAGACGCAAGAAGAAAAAGGCACTTCAGAAAATATCCAACAGTGACTAGGAAGAAAGTTCAGGGCATATGTCACTTGCCTCAGATACGGAATCGGAAGATTTTAATGATCATATTAGTGATCACTCAGAACCACCTGATAAAGTTCAGGAGAATGATGCTTTCATCATTGGTGATTTTGTTATTGTAAGGTATAATGAAGTATACTGGCCAGGGATTGTTGAGGATGTTCTAGAAAATGGTTTTATTGTAAGCTGCATGCAAAAAGTTGGCAATTTATGGAAGTGGCCCGGCACAAAAGATGTTCTTGAATATAATAAAAACGACATCGTTATGAAAATACCTAGCCCTAAATTATTTTCTAAAACAAGATCACTATACTCTGTTCCAGAATTAGAAAAGCTGTAATACTATATTATATTCGAAATAAAAGTTACCTGTAACGCTTTCCAATTTAGTTTTTGCAGTTTTTGTGGTTGGTTCATTATTGAACTACCTAGCCCCAACTATGGTCATATCTATCATTTACACCGGTTTACACGGTAAAATCAGGGTGGACCATAGTTGCGTAACTTGAAATACAACTATGTACCACGTTTTCAAAATTCATAACAATTTTTTGGAGAGACTTTTGAAATAATTAACACCGTATGCTATTTGCATATATCATAAGCTACCAATAAAAAAATAATGAATTGAATTTGATTGTTCGTTCAGAATTTATCACCAAAAATATGCTAAAAGTGGACCATTGTTAAGGGAAATTACGGTATGCTTTTTGTTGACATAGAATTGTCATTTCTTTGTGTGCAAATTTGGCTCTCAGTATCTTATTTAACTTAGCACATTGTTATTGTAATGTTAGCTATCAATAAATTTGGTTTAAATTACATAGTTTTGCATAATTGTGTAGCTTAAATGTTAAAGCTAAAACGTCATTTCAAATGCTAAAATTTTGAAAGAAATATATTTTAAACCGTTATAAGGTGTCGGATACAATTCTGTATGTCAATTATGGCACTTATACAGATTGTCCGAAATTCGTTTTGAACATAGGAAATTAATGAGTGCGACAAAGAAGACAAACAAACTGCGTAGCAGGACAACGATAGAATGTAATCGTGGCTAGGTAAATTTTTAAACTAAAATTAAGTCAATGAAACAAACAAACACTTCTGTCGTTAAGAGTATAAAGTGAGGTTTAAATAATAGGTAGTACCTACTAGGGATGTCGTACCCGGTCTAAAATCAAACCCGGGTACCCGAAATATATAACAAAAATGTTAGTGTACATCTGAACATCTGAAGTAACTACAAATTGCTTTCTTTTACGCCGCGAGTTTTAAATTGAACTAAATTGAAATAGTACCTACTCAAACCCTATTCAAACTGCAAGTCGTCTGTTATTCGTATTTTCACCAGTGTTGCCAACAGTCGAGAATCGGTTTCCACCAGAAGGTAAATTAAAATTTACCAGAATTCAACTAATAATTTTTTTTGCTAGAATAATCTTTTATTCACAACAGCACAGATAAAAAAAAGTAAAAAAAGATAACATTAACATAAAAAATATATACTTATTTCCTATTTTTATTAAAATTAGGAAGCAAACATTACAACACAAACAGTTGCTGTTAAAGATGTAGATTCCCGTTAAAGATGTAGATTCCCAGTTATGCTGCTTTAATTCACTTTTTAACACAAATATTGAATTTTTTATTCGTTAAAGTCTCCTCAACAAAATGCAAAGCGCAACTGACATAAGATTCGTGAGAGAACCCTTTTATAAGCTATTTTTACATGTTTTCCCCTAATTTACGAGCAGATAAATTAAAAAAATCCCTCATTATGTATCTGAACCAGATTTTTTTTCCCGCAAAATGCTATTATACTTACTTGAATCATAGCCAGCTTTATCAGTTTCCACTACACGTCAGTGGGTATGAATAAAGCTGGCCATGCTTCAATAGTGTTGACATTGCTTTTGACTACTAATTTATAAAATTGAAGAAAAATACCAGGAATTCACTAAAAAAATTGTGTAATCTACCAGATTTTCTACTATCTACCAGATTGAAAATTAGTCCACTAAATACGTGTGTCATTCTACCAGATTTAGTAGAAAATATACTAAGTTGGCAACACTGATTTTCACACTTCCAAGTGTTATCAAATTCAAGTACGTGACTTTTTGTCTGAAATTGGTAGCAGCATCAATCAACATCACACACAGGATGTTTATGTTACTTCATCCCACACTGATGCAATTTAATGGTACTATTGACGGGTTGAATATTTCCGTGAAGCGAATTTATTGCCTTCCTTATATGAAACAAAAAACATATGTGGTATGGGATCACCCCATCCCATTCTTGTTATTACTGGATGGTTATGTTTTTCTAGCGATTATTGCTGTTATTTTCATCATCTTCTCCGAAAAAGGCTGACTTCTTGGAAATTACATAATTTACTAGTTGGGTACCCGGGTCCTGAAACTACACCCGGGTCGACTATTACCCGGGTACCCGCCGACATCTCTAGTACCTTCTACCTCCATGAAAGAATAGTATATTTAAACCTCACTTTATACTCTTAACGACAGATAAAATACTTGACAGAAGTGTTGGTTTGTAGTTTTAACATTTACCTATATAGCCATGATTACATTTTCTTTGTCCTGCTACTCATTTTGTTTATGTCTTCTTTGTTGCACTCATTAATTTCTTACAGTATGATCGAAAACTTTTATCCTGTAGAGCAGCGTTTAGCGCTCCGCGAGTGGCTTCAACAAGTGAAGTGTAAAAAATTCCTGTTTCTCGTTGTCATCAAAAATTTCTTAAAAGGGGGGAAATTTTATTTAAGGCGACAACAGTGGTTATGTCAACGGTCATCGTGCCACAACAGATTGGCCGACCGTTAAATATGTGACTATTTAAAATCTTGTGCTATGATATGGGAAGCCTTCATACTTCTCTACTACTTCACACAGAAGTTCGATGATTATCTCGCGGTAAAATACTACTTTGATTGTTCAAATTGTGAGCTGAAGTTCATTTTCTTCTGGAACATCCTTTTGATTTACAAAGCAGATTAATTGATAAAAACTGGTTGTTTAGACCTGCCTATTTAATATAAATATTTTCTAAACTTAATGAAGTTAATTTGTCACTTCAAGGAAAACAGATCACAAATGCAAATCAGCAAATGATAAAATAAGATCTTTAAAAGGAAATTAAAATTTTAGCATTGAAAGTGGGAGCTTGACTGTGTTCCGACATTAAAGGAGTTTTGTGAAGAGACGAATACAGAAGAATTACCACAAGAAATAGTTGATGACATTGGTAATCATCTTAAAAACATGCGTAGCTCGGTAACACAGTACCTTCCTAATGAATTAGGTATGAATCGGGAAAAGTATTTATGGGTTAAAAATCCTTTTGTTATAAATGAAAAGCCCCAAACTCTATGCTTTCAAGAATACCAAAAACTTATAAAATTGACTTCTGTTCCTTCACTAAAACTAAAGTTGGAGAATCAACCAATAGCAGAGTTTTGGTACAGCCTTAAACAGGAGTATCCAGATTTGACAAAAAAGCTATTTCCGTCCTTTTACCATTTGTAAGCACATACCTTTGCAAAACTGGATTTTCTTCATATATTTTCACCAAAACCAAGTACTGCCACTGCTTCAATGCCGAACCAGATATTAGGTTACTGCTATCTTTAATAAAGCCAAATATTAAAGAAATTTGTAAAAATAAAATACAATATCATTCGTCACATTAGTCTTGTTAAAAACACTAAAAATAACAAAATATATTTTATCCTTGGTTTTATTATTTAAATTTTACCCCTACTTTTTTACTTTGTTTTCAACTAAATCCCATACCAGACTCCGTCATATTAGATCCAATTATATAGGGGCTCCGTCATATTAGATCCAATTATATAGGAGCTCCGCCATCAAAAAAGTTTGAGAAACGCTGCTCTAGAGGGCTGCAGAATTATTTTGTCAAAAAAAATTGTTGGCAGTCGTGGTAGTAAAAGTCACATTGGCATTTTATATCTGTCAGTTTTAAGGTTATATCAGGAATGTCATTTTAACAAATACAAACATTTTTATTGAATACCGGGTGACAATGATACTAGGGCCATGCTTATATCTTCTTATTTATGAATCGATTTGGTTAAAATTTTATACCAAGATACTAGACATAATTTCTGATTGGCTGATAGACATATTCAAAATGGCTGACTTCCGGTTTTACCGGAAATGATACCAACTTTCATTTTTTAAATAGAACAACCTGTATATTTTGTTTTTCTGAATCTACGAGTCAAACGACATATAATAGTCTTTCCAAATTTCAGTTTTTTTAAACAAAAAAATAATTTGTTCAATTTTTATTTTTTACGATAGAAGGCCTCGACTTGGAAAGATCTATTTTAATTGACTCTAGCAACTCTTAATAATAGCTATTTTATCAATAAAGTCAATAACAAACCTTTAATAAAAGAATATAATTTGCTAAACTCGTTTTTTAAGAAAAAGTCACTTTTTTTAAATGGCACCTATTAAGGGCCAACTTGACATTAGATAGAAAATGTAATTACCAATCTAACAATATGCATTATGCACTACTTTATCTTTATCTGAAACTGAAAATTAACTAATTAATTATTTTTTTAAATATTTTTATGTAATAACTAATAATACCTAAGCAAATTTGGCAACACTGTTGTATGTAATTTCCGGTTTTGCCGGAAGTGACACTAACATTGGTTTTTTAAATATATTTAAAAAAATAATTAATTAATTAATTTTCAGTTTCAGATAAAGAAAAAGTAGTGCATGATTGCACATCGTTAGATTGGTAATTACATTTTCTATCTAATGGCAAGATGGCCCTTAGTAGGTGATATTTAAAAAAGTGACTTTCTTAAAAAACGAGTTTAGCAAATTATACTCTTTTATTAAAGGTTTGTTATTGACCTTATTGATAAAATAACTATTATTAAGAGTTGCTAGAGTCAATTAAAATAAATTTTTCCAAGTCAAGACCTATCGTAAAAAATAAAAATTAAAAAAATAATTTTTTTGTTAAAAAAACTGAAATTTGGAAAGACTATTATATGTAGTTTGACTCGTAGATTCAGAAAAACAAAATATACAGGGTGTTCCATTTAAAAAATCAAAGTTGTTATAATTTCCGGTAAAACCGGAAGTCAGCCATTTTGACTATATCTATCGGCCAATCAGAAATTATGTTTAGTATCTTGGTATACAATTTTATCCAAATCGATTCATAAATAAAGAAGATATAAGCATGGCCCTAGTCTCATTGTCACCCGGTATATAAAAATGTTAGTAACAAAAACAACTACAGCTGTTCAAAATGATTTCCTGCATTTTCTATACACAACAACACCTAGTGTATCAAACATCCTGTAAAAGTTAAGTTTATCTGTCAAAATTGTATAGGTTATATTATTAAGTACCTTTACTCATCACTGCCAACATAAATTCAATTTTTAAAAAATCCACAGCCCTCTAGAGATTAAAAGTTTTCGATCATACGGTATGTTCAAAACGGATTTTGGACAATCTGTATAATTCATTTGAGAAAAGAACGCCACTCGATCGGACAGCCTCGTGTGTTAGCATGTTTGGCGTGTGATTTATTTGAGGTAACACACTTTTACAACAAATAACTATTATTCAAATTCAAAGGAAAACATACTCTGCACTGCCACGACATATGCAAAAACTGAGTTCCGAATGAACTTTGTAAACAGATAATACAAAATACAGCAGTATGTGAGATTCTGAGATTTGTAGGTAGAAATCGCGCATCGTTCGTTATTTACCCAATTTGGCAACCCTGGAGACAGGCGCCTACATACGGTGTTATTTATGGCGTTGCCAATTGCGGTTAGAGATAAGTTTTTGTAGAAAACAAGAACTGGTTTTGAAGTTTTTAAATAGCGCTAAGCGCAGGTCATGCAGTTGTACACAGCGCGGAGTGTTGCCCTTTGGTCGCGAAAACAAACATAAGTTACATGCTATAAAACTAATTTGGTAAAGTGTGTACTAAACTGACGATTAAGATTGTAAACAAAAAATAAGGTTAATATTTTGTAGAAGGTACTTTTTGTTCCATCTAGTTATTAGTTCTTACCCAATTATGAAATGAACACCACAGCAATGTTGGCTAAACTTCATATCACACTAACGTTCAGACGACACACTCCTTGGAATCCAACTAGCGTAATTTGTACAGCAGTTGACTATGAACCAAACACTTATCTCGTATAGCGCACGTTTTATATTCTCCCACTGCTTTACATTTAAGGCGTCGTATTACACAGCAATTATTACAATTATTGACTATTGCTTTCTGTAGGCATGTTCATTATGTTTCCACAACATATTGATTATTTCTGTTGATTGTACGAAAATGTGCTTAGAGCTAGCATATCAGCTGACAAACATATACGGGAGTTACGTTAACGGAAAGGTACAATTAGTACTAATTACCCTGTAATTAAAGTTGCATTAGCAGCTGTCATGAATATTTATTGAATCAGTGAGTGGCACTGGTTTGTATGATTTAGATCAGTAATATATACAAACTATCCCCTTTAAGGTCAAATTACATTCGTTTGCAATTGAATTATTAATTAGTATACAGGTTACAGGATGATTCAAATTCGAGGATAGCCATAGTTATCTCGTTTATTTGACGAGACAAAGGACATAATTTTACGAAAAATAATTTACAATAATTATTTAGGCAGGAAGGGAGTAAAATGGGTATTTTAGTCCCGGCATAAATATCGTTTCTAGGGCGAAATCGAGGGAAACGTTTTTGCAAGAGACTAAAACACGTCTCGCTCCCGCGGTTCATACATTTTTTGCACGAACGGGCGTCATTTTAATGTAAAAATTAAACTTAAAAACTAAATAACAATTTGACTTAAAGCTTTGTGATTTATCCTTTGTATGCAGTTGTCTGTTATTTTTTTTATTCAATTTTGACAGTTTAAACCTTCATAAACACTCTACGATTCACAAGAGAAATAATAGTATATTATATCATGAGGGACTAAAGTGCACCATTTAATCCCGCGAGTGGAGTTTGTTGCCTCGAGGGCGAAGCCCGAGGGCAATAACCACTCAAGGGATTTAGGCACTTTAGTCCCGAGGTATATACGCTATTTTTTGCACTTTTGGGAACATTATCATCAAACATTTCCAAAATTTGGAATCTGTCAATTTGGAAACTGACAATTATAATTTATTACAAACTGAATTGCAGCAGGTCCTGGATAGCCTGAATCAGTTGGCAGTACTGAAGTGTATTGTCAGTATATGTCGAATTCGAGATTTGCAGGTTAAGTTGTACGTCAGTGTGTGTCAGATGACAAACAAAACCTAACCTACTAACCTCGTGTGTACATAAATTTACCATAGTTACGGTATCATTTTTACTTTAGTCCCTAGGGATTAAATGAGTTACTTTAGTCCCTAGGGATTAAATGAGTTACTTTAGTCCCTAGGGATTAAATGATCTACTTTAGTCCCTGTTTACGGGGACTAAAGTATCAACTTTAGTCCCGGAAGTGCAAAAAAGCGTTTTTTCTACAGCCGTGATTTTAAACTGTTTCCAAGGGTCATATGCGGCGTGTTTTTATGTTGTCTATAAAACACGCCATTCCATTTAAAGCACGGAGTACTTTAAGAGGTTATAAAACCTTATTTGTGAAGATTAAAAGTACAGTTATTATATCGGACCGATTTGTATGCGGAGCCCCGAGTGTCCGATTGGAGAGGGGCGGAGCCCGATGGCCCCTTTGGAGAGGGGCGGAGCCCCGAAGGCCCCCTTGGTGAGGGGTGGAGCTCCAAGAGCCCCCTTGGAGAGGGGCCGAGCACTGAGGGCCCCCTTGGAGAGGGGCCGAACCCCGATGGCCCCCTTGGAGAGGGGCGGAGCCCGATGGCCCCCTTGGAGAGGGGCGGAGCCCTGAGGGCACCCTTGGAGAGGGGTGGAGCTGCAAGAACCCCCTTGGAGAGGGGCCGAGCCCTGAAGGCCCCCTTGGAGAGGGGCCGAGCCCCAAGGGCCCCCTTGGAGAGGAGCGGAGTCCCGAGGGCCCCCTTGGAGAGGGGTAGAGCTCCGAGGGTCGCTTTGGAGAGGGGCGAAGCCCCTAGGGCATTTAAGCTAACAAACTCCTCGGCTGTAGAAAAAATATTGAAGCCAACTCGTGTTTTACAGTTTAAAAATCTCGGTCGATCGACCTCGATTTTTAAATCCTCTGTAAAACACTAGTTGCCTTAATAGCTATTAATTCACTGGAGAATTAAAAAAGTTTAATTCACTAGAGATTTAAAAACGTTTCAATGAAGAACAACATATTTTATGATTTCTACAAATACTTACATTCAATTATTCTTTCTCTTGGTAGTGTGTAATATATAATTATCTTAATTTGAATATTTTTAATGTCATTTATTTCCAATTTTGTGTATAGCTGTAAGCAGGTAACAAACGTCACTTTGACGTTTGGCACACAGTTAAAGTGTGCTGTTTTATTTGTTGTTTGATAAGTGATTTAAGAGCAGCAGGCGCTATAAATTTGAATATTTTTAAATTTTTTATTCAAAATTTCGTCAAAATTGAATAAAAACATATATACGCCACGTGAATGAAACATTTATTAACCCAAAGATTTGATCTCACTCGCACTGCGTGTCGTGAGCCCAAAATCTTTTCGTGAATAATCATATGTTTAATTCACTTGGTGTATAATATTTATTATTGACGTTGGTTATGTTTGTACTGTTATTTAGTGCACGCTGGCGACTTTAAATTCCATTCCACTAAAAGTTACTTTACATTTACTCCTTGTTTTTGAGGCAGTAATATTGTTTTATCTACTAGCAACATGATATTGTACATTTTCGCCATAGAAACAAAATATGAAAAGCTACTCCCAAGGGACTTGTCAAATTATTTCTCCCTCAAACTCATGGTAACAATGCAACTACAATTAACGTCTTAGCAACCATACAATGAGACAATCCTTGATGTTACTTATATATTCTAATTTTAAATGTCATTACGACATTTTGAAATTTCATACTATTTTTACGAATATGCTAGTAGATAAAATATTGTATGCACCACGGAAGATATTCATGTTCTTTACCTTCGGCAATGTCAACCTCAGGAAAAAAACATATTCATACCTCCCTTAATGAATAAATATCTATTATTCCCGTTCGTGAAAAAATTACTATTAAAAGAGCACATCGTTGTGAACTATTAAAATTTCTTAGGTTGTAAGGGTTTTATGACTTTGACAGTTTGCATATTTGAGTTCGCTCGATGCCACAGCGCGGACCGGGATTGCCGGGCTCTGATTGGTCGCCAACTTCGCGTCCTTCTTGAATGACGTTTGAATTTGAACCGATGATTCTTATTAGTTTTAATTTTATTGTAATCTTTTTTTTTTGACTTACGTAAGTGCACTTGTTGCATATTAGCACCAATAAATATCTATCTATCTATAGATGAACAGACAAGATTTACCCTGTTTCGGTGTTAAGAAATCATCCTATTCAGAAACTACTTAAGCTGAATTGTATGAAACAATAAATAAGTAGTTATACTTATTTGTTATTTTGAATTTCGTCGTTTTTTAATACTTGTTGGAGTCGTTGCTTATATTATTTTCTTGCAAAGCTGCTGCAGTTTGTGTTGATGTACTTCAAGAGATCTATGAAAATTTATTTTTGTTATATCCTATATTTTGTTTTCAATTGTATTATGTTCATATTCTTTTTGGAATGTTACTCAATTTTAAGTTGCAATTAGGTGTTGACAGTAGATACGTATCAGAGCTAGTCCGGGTGTAAACAAAAGCAGGTATTAGATCTATTGAACAATCATTTTACTTATTGCCTACAGAATTACCTACATAAAGGAAAACGAGGCATTGACCAAGCCTTGCGCGGCGCACACCGGACCAATCAGAGTCTGGCATTCACGGACTGCGCTTCAGCATCGAGCGAACTCAAATATGCTGACAGTTTGTATACATAACCTCAACAGCTGACAGTTTAAATTTGCATCACAACATATAGGCCATTCAGTAAACACAAAAACATATATTTTTTTTGAAGTTGGCATATACGTAAAATTTGTCTGTTAGAGATTTTGTATTTTGTTTTGCAAAGGTTTCCATACCTGCATAAAGGTGACTTTGAATTTAAAAATGACAATAAATATCATTAATTCAGTGTCAAAGTACATACTATTATGGAAATTCTTGCCTGAATTTTTATAAAATGTAATAAAAATACTTATTAATAAATGATACATCAATAGTATCCAACACAGTATTTGTTTAACATCCTTAAAAGTAGTTATGACAGATGCTAATTAAATGTCACACTCTTAACCTATTTGTTTTAGTAACTTTTTGTAAGTACATTCCTAGACTAAAGATGCATTTTGGAAGTACACTCATGAAATTTTAGAAATCAAAGGCCACTTTGTGTTTTTATGTTTAGTGAACAGACTATATACAGAGTGTTTCAAAAAGTATGGCACACCGATTGGTGATAGATTCCTTACGTTATGTTATAATAAACAGATTAATCATAATATACCTTTGTACAAAATCCCAACAGTAAGAAGTTATACGGCCTTGAAGTTCAATTTATTGTTTATTTGTTATTTTTATGTTAATTTCCTCAAATGTAAACATATCGAATTCAACTTTGGCTTACTATTATCTGCTTCACTAATGATAAAATTTTTGCAAACTAGATTTGACTGCAAGATGCACTATATCTTTAATAGTCATTTACGATACAAGTGCGTAAAGTTAGTCTTTAGTCACGAGTGCGGCAGAGTTAAAACGCGAGTGAGTGAGCGTTTTAAGCCTCGCGAGTGACTAAAGATGCTTTACGCATCTGTATCGTACAATATTTTATCTATGATAGAATCTAGAAAACACGGTAAATATCAAAAAAATATTTTAAATTAAATTAGGATTACTAGCAACCGGTCGTAATTTTCCGTGGTTAAAAATCTAAAAACCGTTGCTACTGACGACGTAACTAGTAATGAAATCATTTTAAACACGTTGCTACTGACGACGTAAACTAATGAAAACATGTTATTAAACAGTCGTTTTACAAACTTAAAACTGCCAACTAAAAGTCGTAGATAAAATCTTTTTTTAGCTGAAGCTCTGTTATCTGTAAAATTTTTCCAAATTTAAGTTATTATCTGAAACGGAATTAAAAAGCGTAAAAATAAGGTAATTTTAAGTCATAAACGTGAAATCAACCGTTTACCTTAAAATTCATATCAAAGTTAATATAGTTTATAAAGTTTACCTATATATGTGAAATTTTATTTACATGTTGAGTTCTACTATGTTTTAACTCGCTTTTTTAGTTCTGAAGCAGTAGAAGCCACATTTTCGCATACTCGTTTGAAAGGTGATTCAAATGATGCCACAAATGCTTAACTACAAATTTTACGCTATGGTATTGCGAACTGCTCGGCATCTGCACGTACAGTAGAGCCTCGATTATCCGAACTAATTATTGCACGTCACTGTTCAGATAATCAAATAAAAAATGCAATCATATGAACATGTTTAATTTAAGTATCAACGTAAATTAAAATACATTCTTTGATATAATAAATTAAAAAACAAACATGTTCAACTGATAATACATATTACATATGTATATGCATTTCACTTTTTGAAAAAATCTCTAATTTTTCGCTGGGTAAGTGCATCCATTTCTAGTTTCCGTCATTTTTTTCGTGTTCGGATAGGCGGATTTTCGGATAATCGCGTGTTCAGATAACCAAGGTTTCCCCTTTATAGCAAACAGCATCAGTTTTGTAAGTTCTTCTCGAGATACTAGTTCTCTTCCCACTACATCTACAGATATAGAAGGTATAGCATTACCAGAATTTAAGCTTAAAATTGAATCTTTAGAAATTAATTATGCAAGTGACACCAGCCTTTATTGTGCATCTGTTGCTTTCCTTGCTGGGTAATCATCATCATTAAATTGCAACAGAAAATTTACTGTGCAACTTGTATCACGTCTTTTCTTTCTTTTACACTATTTGAGGACCTTTATTACAATTAAAAACTCCAAAATCCTGTAAATTTAACAGATTCACATGAATTATGTCTTGGACTTGTTCACAAAATAGCAGATATAACGCAAGAAGTTATGCGATTTGTAACTAAAGTACGTTTTTTTTTTTCTATAATAGCTGTCAAAGAGTTACAACGTTGGTAGATATGTGATTAAAACGCTAGGAAATTTTTATACCTCGTGTTGGTAGAACTTTTTCAAAATTATGGTTATGTGTCAATTTTGAATGTCAAAGTTTCTTAATTTGAACTTATGACAAATTTATTTTTTTAACATGGAATCATCATCATCATCATCAATAAAATCGGATAAAATGCTAAATTTAGACATATAGTATTATATATTTTTGAAAAGAGAATTTTAAGGACTACAAAAAAATGTCTAAATATACTGGGTGTCCCATAAGAAAAAAGACAATTTTTGTTGCAACAAATTTACGAATCACCCTGTATTAAAACAAAATTCACCAGCCTATTTTACACCAAAAACTGCTATGAGAAAGTTTTTACAGAAATCAATTATTCCTAAAAACAAAAAAGCTAGAAGGGTTTAAAGAAATCGACGAATTTTGAAAAACGCCCCCTAGCGGCCTAACGGTTTACGATAGCAAAATTCTGTTTGCACCAGTAACTTTTTCAAAAAATTTGGGCTCGGGAGATGTTGGTCAAAATTTTTCTATCTTTGACAGGAACATGAGTTTCCATAAGAAAGCGTCTACTTTGGCCCACCCTGTACATTACCAGTAGAAGTAGACATAATAGTAATAAGTGAAACCTGGCTGCATGATAGAGATACCGAATATTATGAAATAAATAAATATAGGAGCACCCATGCATGTAGAAGTTATAAAAAACAGGGAGGGGGTGTAGCTATATACATCAAAGATAATTAGAACTATAATGTAATACAGAGCACGAATACAGATGACTACAACATGCTCGCAATTGAAATAAGCAATATAAAATGGACAAGTAAACTAGTAGTAGGCGGAGTCTACGAGTGCCAGACTATACTGTTGCTGCAATTGACAACTTTCTGCATGAAGCAGAAAAACTGTTATCACATACTAATGTAGAAACAATTATCTTAGGCGATATAAATATAGACATTCTAACAAAAGATGCAAAAATGAAAAAATATGCAAGATTAGTCGAGTCATACAACTTCAGAATCATAAATAATAAATACCCCACTAGGACTACTGCGGACAAAGGGACGTTAATAGACCATGTCATAACAAATAACAACACTAAAAGAAATTATAGCATATTAACAGCCCCTTATTGGTTAAGCGACCATAACTTACTTCTAACCAGCATAAACTTAAACATACCTGAGAGGGAAACACAAAGCAAAGAGATAAGCAGCGTAAACGATCAGAAAGTAGAAGAATATCTTAGACTGCATCAAATCAAAGCAACTGTTAACTGGAACCCAAAAATAAACAGTACAAATCAAGTAGCAGATGAAATAATCTCTCAAGTCGGGGCAGCCATAAAATATGCAACAAAAAATAAAACAATTACAATAACAAATGATGGCGACACCAATGTAACATGGATAAATGCGGAACTAAAACTACTAATTAACACAAGAAATAAAAATTATGCAACACACAAGGTAAACCCAACTAGTAAAGCAGCAGAAGAGAACTATAAAAAATCGAGGAACCAGGTAACAATACTAAGGAGGAAACTGAAAGCGGATTACTACAACAAAAAGTTCCCAGACCAGTCGCAGGACATGAGAAAAATGTGGCAAACGATAAATGATGTGTTGTGTAAAAAACAAAAAAAAAACTCAGACCAGCAACCCTACACACTCTACAACGGGCACATAGAAACAAGCACACCAACTGAGGTTGCAAATATATTTAACAAATATTATACTGAGATCGCAAAAAAACTGGCCAATAAAATAGAAACGAAGCCCACGGATAAACCAACTTATACCAAAATTGTAAACACCTTAAACAATGAAATGAGTTGGATACCAACAAATGCGCAGGAAGTAAGTAAGACAATAGACAAGCTTAAAAATAAAACCTCCAAAGACGCCTGGGGAATGAGTAATAAGTTACTAAAAACGGTTAAAAACCATCTTGCTGAACCAATAGCGAAGATTACAAATCTGTCACTTCAAACAGGGGTGTTTCCATCTAAATTAAAAATCACGAAAATTATACCAATTTATAAAGGGGGCGACCCAAAAGAACCAGGTAACTATCGACCGATAGCAATAGTACCAACAATATCGAAAGTAATTGAAAGCATAATTGATAGCCGGCTCAGAGATTACCTCAACAAAATCAAGTTTTTCTGTAAAAGCCAATACGGATTTAGAAAAAAACGTAGCACCGAAGATGCAGTTGCTACTATGATTATAGAATTGCAAGACGCTCTAGACCATAACAAACTAACATCAGGTATATTCATAGACCTTAGGAAAGCATTTGACACGGTAAATCACGATATACTAATAAATAAACTGAAAGCTATTGAAGTAAATGGGAACATATTAAACTGCATAGAGAGCTACCTAATAAACAGAAAACAATATGTAACTGTCAACGGAATTAATGGAGAACAAAGAATACAGGAAGTTGGTGTACCTCAAGGTTCAGTGCTGGGACCGCTACTGTTCCTGATATATATAAATGACATCCAATACTGTGAATTAAAAGGGGAGCTAACATTATTTGCAGACGACACCAGCATGTATTATATTAATGACAACCTGGAAGAACTATTTAAATGCATGCAACAAGACCTGGACATACTCACAGAATGGCTACGTATAAATAAATTAAGCCTAAACACGGACAAAACTAAATACATGATTATGTACAAAAACAAAATCAAACACAATCGAAAGCTACATATAAAAGGAGAAGTAATAGAAGAAACAGAAAAAATAACTTTCCTAGGGCTATAAATTACCTATAACCTATCTTGGGAAGATCAGATAAACAAAGTTATGCACAAAGTAAACCCAGTAACAGGCATATTGAGAAGGTTATCAGGAACAGTGCACTTGGGAACCCTAAAAACAATTTATTACTCGTTAATTCATAGCCATCTCCAATACATGTTACCTATATGGGGTTGTACCGCAAAAAAACACCTGCACCAACTACAAATAATGCAAAACCGGGCAATTAGAAATATTTTCAACCATCCCTTTGATAAGCACAGAGCAGATATGTATGCCGAAGCAGAAATTCTTCCACTGCCCTTACAGAGGGATCTTCAATTAGCAATGCTATCATATAAAATCTTTAATAGCACTGATAGCCATAAAAAACATTGACCACAAATGCAGAAAACCACAGCTATAACACCAGAAATAGAGTACAATTTCAAATAAAACCCATTAACACAACAACGTATGGCAGCAACTCCCTTGCGCATACGATGAGATTATTATACAATCAATACCTTGCTGAAATAACTTATACAACCAGCATGAAAATGATAAAGAAAGACATTAAAAATAGGTTAATGTTAGATATTAAAGACTGTTTTTATTAACCCTATACCAGCATAAGTATAAATTTGATATAAGTGCAATTAATTTAAGTGCAATGAAGTAGATCAATATTGAAATTTTATCATTGAATTAATTCCTATTAACATATCAATTACCATATATTATAATTACAATTAAGTAAACCTAAACATTACCATGTTAGTTAAGCCTTCTATAAAACCTCAAAAAATGAACACATGCTCACTGAGGTCTTTGTAAGCAAATAAATAAAATAAAAAATAAAATAAAAAATAAAATAAAAATACTTGGTGCATGATATTAGTGCGTATACTTTGAACAAATGAAAGCATATAAGGGATTAGAAGTCTACAAACAAGCGGCCTGTGGTTGGGTGCAGAAAATGTATACCAAAAAATCACCGTCATTACCGTTACTTGTCTCTTCATAGTTTACGGCGACAGCTTGATTTGCAGATGCCAATTCTGAATGTTGGATGGTGTTGTTTTGCTACAAAATTTTTTAACCCAAAATTAACACATGTTCACAGAAGGACAGTGTGTTTGCAATATTTTGGGTGAAATTTTTTAATTTAGATATTTTTCACGAAGATTTGAGGCAAATACCCCTTACATTATCTATGATATGGCTGACGTAGATGATAAGATAAAATTCCTAAGTGATAACATACTCTCCCTTCTAAATGTGCATGCCCCGGTTAAAACAGTTAAATAACCAGGAATAGAGCCCCGTGGATTACTGAGAACATCAAAATACTTATGTCACTTAGGAACAAAGCTAAACAAAAATTTAAGAGAACTAAAAACCCAGCTCACTGGGAGTATTATAAATTGTTGCGTAACTACACTACTACTGCCATTAAGAATGAAAAGAAAGCTTATTTCGAATTTTCGCTGAGAAACAATAGTCCGAAAGCTATGTGGAGCGAGCTTAAATACCTAGATATCGTGAAGACCAGGACTTGTGTTATTCCAGATGATCTCAATCCCGATGCAATCAATGATTACTATATAAATGCCGCTCCTATTGTGAACAATGATAAAGTTGCGGAGCTGTGTCAATCATATTTAACAAATCAGCTTGTTGATAACATCACTAGGTTTAAATTTTCATTTGTTACTGATTCAACCATTTTATCAATTATCAATAAATTAAAAACTAATAGTTCTGGTGCTGACGGAATCAGTTTACAAATTCTTAGATATTGTTCTCCAATTATAATACAATATATCACACACATAGTCAACTCATGTTTAGCTACTTGTAAATTTCCAAGTGATTGGAAAAAAGCTATAGTCATTCCTGACCCTAAAGTACCTAAACCTACTGACTATAAAGACTTAAGACCAATTAGCTTAGTTCAAACTTTATCTAAAGTATTAGAAAAGGTTATTGATGCACAGCTGAGGGTCATCTGGAGCAATACAATATCTTACCTAGCAATCAGGCTGGCTTTCGTCCTAATCATAGCTCTACTACCGCTCTGGCTCATGTACTAGACGATATTATAACTGCACATGATCAAGGTAAAGCTTCAATACTTGTCTTACTAGATTTTAGCAAAGCCTTCGACACCATTAACCATGAGCTTCTGTGTGCTATCTTAAATTATATAGGTCTTGCCGATGATTCAGTTGAATTACTACGCAGCTACCTGAGTGACAGGTGTCAATCTGTTAGGTTGTCTTGTGGCTCATCTGGGTCAAAAGAAGTAACTAGAGGAGTACCTCAGGGCTCTATTCTTGGTCCTCTCTTGTACGTGATTTATACCGCTACATTTTTAAAATATTTTATTCACTGCCAGGCTCATATGTACGCTGATGACACTCAGCTGTATTATTCTTTCCATATTGATAATTTCCAACTTGCACTATCCCACATTAATCAAGATCTGATAAACATTTCAAATATATCTAAAGATCATTGCTTAAAAATTAATCGAACTAAATCCACTGTATTACTATTCGGCAATCGTACTATCTTAAAGCTAATCGAAAACCGTGTAAAACTATATTTTGATGGTGTAGTCTTGCCGGTGGTTAGTGACGCACGAAACCTAGGCCTTATAAGTGATAGCACCTTGCGATTCAAATCACATGTAACTAACTGTTTAAAGAAAGCGTACATGAATCTCAAGTTAATTTACCCTCACAGGCACTATTTATCTACAAAAATCAAGTCAAGCCTTTGTGAAGCGTTAGTTCTATCCCAATTTGTTTATTGCAGTCAAATTTATGGTTCTTCTTTGACCAAAGATAAGCAAAGACAGAGTCCAGAACTCTTGCATGCGATTAATATTCGGAATAAGGAAATTTGACCATGTATCACATAAACTGTCTGAACTCAATTGGTTAAATATGACTAACAGAAGAAAGCTGCTGAGTGCCTGTTTTTATTTTAAGATCATTATGGATAAAAAACCCTCGTACTTATATCGCAAAATCTCGTTCAGAGATGATGTGCGTAATATTAATATTCGTTATAAAGGTACTTTAACTCCACCTTTACATAAAACAGCTTTCTTAGAACGAAGTTATAGCTACCAAATTCCTAAATTCTTTAATTCGTTATCGCCTCAACTGAGGTCATTACCTATATCGAACCTTAAATATCGGTACAAAAATGTACTTTTAACTCAACAGTTTTTAACGTAATCTATTAAACAGTTGTTCTTAAGGCTGCTGTTTGTTGGATGGTATATGTACTCATCTATATTTACTTTTACTATTACTATTTTTATTATTATTACTTGAACTCTAGTTCTAGTTCTGATACATTTTTTTTGTAAGTGTACCTACTTTATTTTTCAAAGTTGGTGGGTTGTTCATTATTCTCCCTGGCTTTGGAAGTTAGTGTTATTTTAAACTATTGAAACGTAAAAACTAGTGATGGGCTTATTCGAATGAAAAATAACCGGTTATCCGGTTATTGAAATAACCTCTGTAACTCGGTTTTCGTTCCAAGTATTCGAAGGAAAAATAACCTCATCGTGATACGTACAACGTGCCGTATCTCAGCGACCTGCGAGTGATCGAAATTCTGTAAATAATACGTCATTCATAACCATAAGCAAGGCAGATTGTACTGATTGACCCAAGTGAGGCTCGCGGCTGCTTGTTGATGTTATTAACACATTTGAGACTCCCAGTCGACCAGTTAAATTTATGGGGCCGTTCCTATTAAAGATAACGCTCTGCTGAGTATCAGATTTGCCGAAGCTGTGTTGGTATTAATTTATAACGGCCAAAATTTTTACTTCGAAACGCGGTTGATTATGCCTAATAAGGGATAAACAGAAAGCGAAATAAGATTTTCCAATATCGTAACAGATTTATACTTAATTTTTAATAACGGAGCAGTCGATGCCCATCCGTCGTCATATGATATAAACGTGGGACAAGAAGTGGATTTCGATGTTTAAAATTTTAAGTGTGCGTCCTTAGAACCGTGGAAGGCTGAACGTAGATAAATTATGGATTCTAAAATATACCGGTATGATGTGCAAGCGAAAAGGGAAGGGTGGCTACTAGAGAATTTTAGGAACTAAAAATAGATTCAATAGATAGTTTGTATTCACATATTTATAATTTCTTTATGATTAGTATTGATATAGCTATTCTCAATGGTTTAAACTCCTTAGAAATCAAATAAAAATCATTTATACAAGTATTATAATTAACGATCAACTGAGTTCCTCTGCTATCTGCAAGTTACGATGCCGATGCAGATGACGGTGAACCGCCAACCAGCAAACCGGCAAAATCGAAACGAATCGAGAGCCAAAATAATTATTCGGTTATTAATATCATTCGAATGCAAATAATTCGGTTATGAAAATTGTCCGGTTATGCCCTCACTAGTAAAAAACATTAACAGTATCTATGATTGACATGGCCTTCTGGGTCTGTAGTGAACTTTACCACCGCATCGAATTTATGTAGATTTCGAGTGTTGAATTGTGATTATTTTTTATTACTTTACAATTATGTCAAGGTTTCAGTGGAAGAGCGGTCTTTTAGACCGAACTGCGCCTTGGGTTTCTGCAACTATTACACTGCAATTAGTTCTGTAATAACTAGTTATGTACTTTATTTTAGTTGCAAGAAATACAGACATTTATTATTATTATTATTATTTGCCACAAAACCACGTTTTATATTTTCATACAAATATAAAAAGTAACGCACAAGGAGATTTGCCACCTAGTCCTCGCCAAAAAATGTTATTGGCAACATTAACATTATTAATAATTCTATTACTAGTTTCAGATCTTTAATGGTAAAATTAGCTTACAGCTGTAATTTTCAGTTTGTCTAATATCTTAATGTGTTTTGTAATTTACTAAAGTTATCTTTTTGGTGAGGACAAGGCATTGCAAACTAACTTTATCATAATTTTATTTTTCACAGGTGAACAATTTATTTGAAATACCTGACTTCGCCGTCTAGCACGTGCATAACGATGTTTCGATGAAGACGAAGGCTTTTTGGTTAATGTATAACCCATATTTTGCGTAGGTACCCAATCTGGATTATCTACATCTGTAGATTTTGCAGGCTTTCCTAAAATTATAAAAATCAAGTACTAATACCCCATAATAAGAGAAATTTATAATGTCGCAATGTTGTTGTGTATTTCTTGGTACAAAAATTCAAAAACTGGAGCACAGCTAGCAAGGCAAGTAGTACAGTTTTTATAAATTACTTACCTGTTAGAAAATGTTTAGAACACACACGTCCATATTTTAATTTGCTTTCGGTAAGATCTTGTCTTTTGAAAGAGTTTACCCATTGCTGCCTTCTATTTTTAAGAAAATCTGATTCTTGTCCCATATGGGTATTTATAGAAGGAATTCTGTAAAAATGTACATCTTTATCTCGTAGAGATGTACTACCACAACCCACAATAATGCAAAACGGCATTCTATAAATGTATTTAGTTTTTAAAGTAAAAAAACGATGGTTAAGAATATGCACAACACTGTTTAAAGCACCAAATACACACCCACGTGTCAATGTGTGTACTCCAAACTGAATGACCTTGAATTACTTACCTGTTAGAAAATGTTTAGAACACACACGTCCATATTTTAATTTGCTTTCGGTAAGATCCTGTCTTTTCAAAGAGTTTACTCATTGCTGCTTTCTATTTTTAAGAAAATCTGATTCTTGTCCCCTATGGGTATTTATAGAAGGAATTCTGTAAAAATTTACATTTTTATCTCATAGAGATGTACTACCACAACCCACAACAATTCAAAACGGCATTCTATAAATGTATTTAGTTTTTAAAGTAAAAAAACGATCGTTAAGAATATGCACAACACTGTTTAAAGCACCAAATACACACCCACGTGTCACTGTGTGCACTCCAAACTGAATGACCTTGAAACTCTGACGTCACACGCAGATGCCTAATTACCACCTGTAACGTTGCTTCAAAAGCACAACCAATATTATAACATTAAATACGGTCAGTATATTTCGTTTATTTCGTACCAATTAGTTAGAGACACACAATTTATAATAATATTAAGCATATGACCCACATTAATTAAAATATTAAATTTTACATGCGATAAATTTGGTAAATGTATAGCATAAATTACAGTATGAAGTAAATTATATTTAAGCATTAAAGTCGCGAATCGCACTAGGGTGAAATGACCCAAAAATAACATTTTAAGTAAGGAACATTTAAAATATCGCAAATCGAGCAGGTTATACAAACAGTAAATGTGTATATCTAACGGCAATATACCTTAACTTTGCATAATGAAAGAAGTAATCATATTAATGACTAATCAGTTCACAGAACATACATACAGCCTTCCACACGTATAGCCAAGTAATACTCTTACCCTCGAAGCTCCTTATGGCAAAAACTCTGCCATCGATTGTAAAATCAAACAAGATTTACATCTACCGTTTGCGAAACGAGTGCCTCATCGCTTGCAGTATGGAAATTGCTCTGTACAAAAGTAAGCAAGCAATTGCTAAATTCCCCGTCTTCGGCTCTTGATTACAACAGTTCGTAGTTTCCCTAGCAGGTCAGTAATGATGTAACAAGTCAATGCTCGACGGTGTGCTGCTCTATTGAAAATGTGGTCACGGCTCTGCTCTCAAGGACCGGTGTAATCCATCCAACAGGTGTGCGATATTAAGCGGAGTGCATGTAAAATTCCATAAAATGTGGCTCAATAATTGCGGCTTTACAAGGAGCGCTAATTTAAGAACGAAATACCCACTATTAGCAAGCTATTTAAATAAATCTAATGTGCATACCTCTATAACTGAAGCGCCGTAAATTTAGTACTGCGTCACGTGTTACGGGATTAAATTCTCGAATCGACATTGATCACAAGCACTGTCAAAAATCGGGGAAAAGTACAGGGTTTGCCGGCTTTAGTAAAAAGAACACAGATCTTGATGTGTCGGAGCAGATGACGGCGCTCCAGTTACCCTCGGTCTAGCTTAGTCGAGAAGGTGTGGTCCGAAAGCTCAGTTAAAACCGACAGCACTTACCCTATGCTTTGCTTAAAAGAATTGCTTAAGGACGCCACTTAATTCTTAAAAGAGACAGCTAACGTGGTAGAAGTAAGAAGGTACACGTAGCCTAAGGGGAGGTTCTCCTGGTAGCTTCACCCCAATCCAGCACCACTCGCCAAGCTCCACAGACGGCGGATGCAAACGTAAGGTGGCCGCAACAATCGAAGTCACTTACCTTCGGAGGCCACCTCTATGAAAGGTCACTATAAAAGCTATAACTCGCCCCAAAACTTAAGGGCTCACGCGTTCTACCGCATGCTTTGGCCTTACATAAAGATATACTCGGCTTTTTGCCATATTTGGATTGAAGATTCACTGGGTTTCAGGATTTAGATTAATTAAACCAACAGATGAGACTATATTAATATTTAATGAATTTAGATGGACACACACAGAGGGCCACAAGTTGGCCATAAAAGGTTACACCCTGACTGAGATTAAAAAGGGGATCCCACGCAACAGTTAACTTATTCTAAACAGGTTTACAAAAATAATCAAACTGAAATAATGACAGGAGTAAAGCTCCCGCCTCCAACGATCAAATCAGCATAAATCAAATGTATGGACGTACGCAATGTTCAAAGCTCCGGACAATGCACAAGAAACAAGCGATAACAACACACCCGGCACTGGATAAGCGCAACAGTTAAAATTTACAGGATTTACCTTAACCCAAGCATGGTGATGTGCTGAAATCCGCGTCTCGGTGGTGCTTAACTGGACACTGGAGGGTGGTGATTGGTTCCCGCAGCGTAGAACAGGGTTGCTCAAAGGGGTTGGTACAGAAGAGTCGAAGGGCTACGGCACCCTCACCAAATGAGAACCGCAACTAACGGCGGTGGACATCGGCGATGCAGAAAGAAGAACGTAACTGAATTTGCAATTGCAAAATCCCCCAGTACAAGGAATTACTTCGGCACGATAAACAGACGCCTTATTTGGATTTGCACTAAGGCAAACTGTCCTCCCCAAAATCCGGGGGCAAAGGACACGATAAGGGGCGCCTGGCACCAAGATTTACGTCAACTAACGCCCGCACTTGCCACTAGGATCTTAACAATCAACTGGCCACAGGGCACTCACAAAGGTTCTTAATGAAAAACGAAATTCGGGACTAAAACCGCGGCCGCCCGCGGAAGACGCGAGCGACGGGGGACGATTTTTACACCACTCTCCTGCTTGAAGGCTCGTTACCTATTAAAATTTCAAATGCACAGAGCTTAAGAACAACGTAACGGAAGAAAGTTTTGAACTCCAAAATTAATATTTCCACATGCATAATCATCAAGGGCTTATCGAAACTTGCTTCCCTTTGCCAAAGCTTGGAGCAAAACTCGGACGGCTGATGCAATGTCTGCGTCAGCAAAAATTCAGGGGAAGCCCCGTTCAGACGATAAAGCATATAGGAAAGTTCCCAAAATAAACGAAAAGTACTACGTGCCAAAAGTCGATAAGGCTTAGATATCAGATTGCAAGGACAACAAGGAGCAATACGCAGAACTTGAAGCGTTAACCCGCATTATCGGCTATACGGAATCAAAGAATGAATTCACGGTCACAATTCGGCAAACGCAACATAAACGGTGATATTTATAATATAGTTTCGGGGAAAGAAATCTTACGATGGCCTTGCGCCAGCGTTAAAGAATTGGTTACCAAAGAAAACAAATGCGAGGCGTAAGCATTTCAATACTTGCTTAACTAAATTCGATTATAATTCCAGGGCGACAGGGCCGTACTAAAAATTATTGAAGGGAAATAAAAATTAAAATTACCTTAGATAGAACGAACGAGGTCGAAATAACATAACACACGTTGTTCCGCGACCCATCAAATCCCATATTATAATGATTTTACACGCGAGCGACAATTCGTCCCCACGAAATAAACATCAAACCAAACTGATAAATCCGTCATTAACATTACGACTATTAATTCAGCCACGTGCAGAATTATAACCTCAGCGTTGGCCTTGGGTCTGCAAAACACGACCGCTTCAAGTGCGTTCTGGTCACAGAAGACGATTTGGCGTTTTACACATGACCTTTCTGCGCAGGCCAGGTACGTTCACAAAATGACATCAGTAACCCGTGCGTTCAAATATTAGAAAATAGTAGCTATTCAACTAACGTGAAAGTAAACCGTAACATACTTTCTCAGAACCCGGTTTTAGCTGGCTATGCATTCGGCTAGCTGGCAGGCTTCATAAAGAAGAAGTTCTTATTAATCAACGCAGGTGACGCCTGACGCGTGTAACTGACGTATTTCAAATTTGTTGAAGGTCATTCACTCTAAATATCAAATGTCAATGTCAAAATTAATATTAAAATCACCCTTTGTAGCTGTATAGATTACCTTTAGTACAACTGGATGTCACTAAAAAATAGCTAGTGTCATAGGGGTTTAGAATGTAAACTCCTTATCTATTTTTGGGTCTCACAACATTTTGCGCACCGTCCACAAGCCGTCAGATAGCGATATTTGAAAGAAAAATTACTAAGCCTTAACTTATACAGTGTGGAATTAAAGTAACGGATAAATTAATTAACTTTGTTAATATTAATTTTTATGAAACAATCTTGAAGGGGTATAGCGATTTTAATTGTAGGACATACACTACGACCACCTTTATGTTACTACGCCATTTGTTTTAGAAGTTATGACATTATCGACTTTTTTAAAATGACAACCTGTATTTTTTATTATTGATTTTGGTAGTACTTTTTATGTTTTCAATGATATAAAATTTTCAATACAAGGTTATTCACGTAAGATGACGAGTCTGACCAGGTAAAAATGCAACCCAAAATACGATTTATAAAGCTAACTGGATCCCTATTGCATTAGCACCTCGAATTTGACATAGACTGTTTACATGTCATTGGTGGCACTGTAAGTCTATGTCAAATTCGAGGTTAGCAGGTTAGGTTTTGCGACAGTTTTGACACAAACTGACGCAAAACCTAACGTGATAACCTCGAACAACCTCGACATAAACTTGGAGTCTGGATTCGCATTAGTCGAAGATGAATTGTGGCACCGAGGAACTATTACTGCATTACGATACCGTCATGACATTTTAGAACAATTTTGCAATCAATTGGACGATCAGAAAGTACAGGAGGGCTAAGCAAGATGGTTCACCGGTGCATTGCACTAGAGAAAATTTAGGTTTCATCCAAGAATTCTTTGGAGACAGATTAATAAGCAGGAATACGCCGACCCCTTTTCCACCTCGATCTTGCGATTTGACGCCACTGGACTTTTGCATTTGGTATTGGCTAAAAAATTCCATTTATAAAACTACAACACAGGACTAGAATGAGCTTGCAATTAGAATAACTGAAAAGTGTAATGAATTAAATAATTTACCCAATATGGTAGAAAATGTAATCCGAAGTCTTGTTACGGTATTAAAAGGACTTTACGACACCCACCCAAGGTGAGCATCGCACCACGGAATCAGTCCTGAAAACCTGACACACTTGCCCTGAAATCGGTTCGAAATAGGCTAATAGGCCACGGCTGGAACGCTCAGGGAGTCGGGCGTGAGTCACACGATACGTTCTGGGCAAGCGCGTTGTGGCATAATATATACAGGGTATGTCGAAATTATGAGGGCGCCACCAAGCCTGTCTTAACCCGGCTAACCGGGCCTGGACGGTTAGACGGGAGCGAAGCATGCAAAAATACTCCGCCAATAAGATTACTCAAGAGTTGCAAGGTCAAATAACGATTTCGGGATTGCCTTAAGCAAGGATTGTGATTAGGTGTCAATCCGACCACGACTACGCAGCTGTCTCACTCACCTGCACGCTCACAGCTTCCTCGTTCCGTCGTACAATAATCCGTACAATAAAGGGGCGTCTATCTGTAACAGAACATGCACAAGCCGAAACAAACAATAGTTCCCTTAACTAACCAATCATATATTTCACTTCGGGTTACAATGGGGTAGCAGAATGCGTCGCCCTGTATCTAACCTTAATCTATAATTAAGGGCACCAGCTGGCACGCGCGCTCTAAACTTAACGACAGATGTTGAACATTAGTGAACAGCAATAATAGGTAGTAATGAGTAGGTACAAAGATACACGTTGCCTTATGCAAGAGCAGCGACGATTTACATTTGCCTTCACGGCATGAACAGTCTGTAAGTCTAAATGAATACACTAGCGTAGTAATGAGTAGGTACAAAGATACACGTTGCCTTATGCAAGGGCAGCGACGATTTACATTTGCCTTCACGGCATGAACAGTCTGCAAGTCTAAATGAATACACTAGCGTAGTAATGAGTAGGTACAAAGATACACGTTGCCTTATGCAAGGGCAGCGACGATTTACATTTGCCTTCACGGCATGAACAGTCTGCAAGTCTAAATGAATACACTAGCGTAGTAATGAGCAGTAATGAGTAACACTCGCGTTCACAGCGGTAATCAGGTTAAAGGCACATACCTTAATGCGTAGGCGGCGAGGGAGCCTGGTACAGTTGAGTTGCGACGAGCTGCAATCGTAGGTGGCAGGTACCTTCGGTGTTACAACGGCGAAAGGGGGTGAATGCATAACCGCCTCAATGGCGACGGGAGACGCGTCAGGACGCGTACAACGGGACGACGAAAAGAATGGGGGCCTCACTCGTTCTGCTGAACCAAATCCTCGTAGGTCGAGATGAAGGGGGCACGACCCCTCACTAACAGTAGCAGGAACTGGGCTCCAAGAACACCCACGTTACGCCGAAGACCACTCGACAAATTCCGACTCACAACCACCACACAAGCGCTCTCTGCAATGGGCTCCGGACGACTGCCAAGAGGGAAGCGTCGGCAAAAGGTCACCTTCGCCGCGTCCCCCACGTGACTAAACCACAGCGAATCGCAAGGCGATGAAATGAAACCAACCAATGCGGGCCACGCTGGTATCACGCCGCCACAGCGTGCTAAATGAAACAAACCAATGCGGGCCACGCTGGTATCACGCCGCCACAGCGTGCTATTCAGAATTCAGAAAAACGCCATCAGAGGAGAGCTCCAACCGACGACAAATACTGCTTTTGGGGCTAAATATGTGCGAAATCGTGATTCTGGAATTAGGCGATGGAGCCAAATAAAGAGCTAAAAGGGCTTAGCATACGGGCACGCTGCTCTAAGCTTAGGCGGCTATTCAAAATACCAAAATGACCTAACTAACGGCGTGAAATGCAATTAAGCATCTGAAACAGCAAAATGACTTAACACTCCCCTTACTTGAAAGAGAGTTCCCCGAAGTCTCTTATAAAACAACGAGGCATTTTGGCTGCGGCGCCACGAGCACTCAAACGGCCGGAAACGCTGATACGATAGCTGTACCCCCAAAGGAATTACGCACACCGGCCACCAGATAGGGTACGACAGGAGGGAAGAGAGAAGAGGAAGAAGAAAGACTGGATACGCCAGTGGAAATACGAAAATTGGGTAGGACCTGGCGGTTCGCTGATGGCTAGTACACACTCCCCGGACCACGGAAGACGGGCGACAAGAAAACTGGCTGTCCCAAAAGGAGTGGCGCTCCGCCAGGGGTCCACAAAACGATTCGTGTCTGGCTCCCTCGGGGAACCAAACGGGCAAAGACTAGGCAGGCTGAGGACAGTCTCGCCGATCCGGCTCGACTGCCCCTCCCAAAATAGGAGTGCCACCACAACGGTTCGCAAAACCACGTCGATAATCGACCACCAAAACGACAAAACAACAAACAAAAAAACATATAACCGACCAGACCCGAAACGGGTGTGGCACGCACTGCGGCGGCGGCCACGAAACGCCGACTGGACCTTAACACCGGGTCCATGACGGTCGCCTAACAGTGCGGTTTTGGAAGGTGGAAAGAGAAAGAGAACAACGGGGTTGGGTAGTTGTCGCCGGGACGCGGTAGATAGTAATGACAAGGGGAAAAGAAAGGTAAAGATAGAGCATAGAGAAGGAGGGTTTGGGGTTCCAAATTGAAACCGTGAAAATATCTAATAATAAAAAAAAACGCGCGGTTAGCGCTCGTCAAAATCGGGTCAATAGAACGTCTTACTCCCATGCACACTTCCGACCAACCATTCCAAAAGAACATGGGGGGGGAAAAGGATAAGTCCCTCGCAACCTGTCCCGCAAGCCGCCTGAAGAGGGCACGTTGCGCGTCACGGGATCGGCGCATTGTGGGGTTCCCACAACAAGGAAGCTCGGGGAAAGGTAGGTACTACCGAAAATACGGCTCTAGGCCGGCGGTATGGCCGTCAAGGCCTACAAAGAAAAAGGGAGGGGGGTTAGGGAAAACGGGCGTTAGAAGGCTAAACGTCCGTGGGATTGGGTTTTAGGTCTTTCGCGTGCCAAGTGCCTTTCGGGGCACCGGTCTCGTCGGACAGCTCGTAAGTGGCCAGCGAAACTCGCCGACTGACATAAAACGGCCCTATAAATTTTGGAGCCAACTTGGCGTTAAAATATTTCGCCGCATCGGAAAGTACGTAATTTCGTCGCCAGACGGTATCGCCAACGGCAAATTGAGCCGGGCGCCTTCGCAAATCGTAAGTCGCCTTGGAGGCTTTGTACGCCACGTCTAGTCGCTTGACTATGTCTTCATATACCGACCTTAACGCGGGAGTCCGTCGTAACAAGTCTTCGCGACTCTCTACTCGTATTTGTTCCGAAACATCCACCTCCTCGGGGTTATTGGCGCGCGTCCCCTCTAACTGTATCTCTCTGCCGAAATTGGCGAAATATGGGGTCATGCCGGTGACTTCGTGTACTGCGGTACGCACTGCGCAAGCGACTTTCGACAAATATTTATCCCACTCCCGGTGGTTGTCTTTCACGTACGACGCTAGCATAGTTTTTAATACTCGATTAACGCGTTCGACGGGGTTGGCCTGCGCATGATAATGCGCGTTAAAGATGATTCGTGATTTATACGTATCGGTAAGCTGTCGGAATTCTCTACTGCGAAACTGTACGCCGTTGTCAACCAAGACGTACTGAGGTGCTCCAAAGAGCAAGAAAACATCGTTCTCAATTTTCTGAGTCACCGCGGTCGCGGTGGCGGTACGCAACGGGAAGAAAAGGGTAAATTTGGTAAAGTAGTCAGCCACGGACAGAATATATACGTAGCCTTTCTTTGAACGGGGCAACGGCCCTACAATGTCGATAGATATCATTTGCCACGGCTTATCCACCACGGGGTGACGACACATCAAGCCGGCCGGGCGTTTTTGTTCGGGTTTTTGCGCTAGGCACGTCGCGCAACGATTAACGTAATGGGTCACATCCGCCTTAAGTTTAGGCCAGTAATACTGCTGAGCGATACGGCCGTAGGTCTTGTAAATGCCCAAATGGCCTGCGGTAGGTTCGTCATGGTTTTTGCGGAGAATTTCGGCGCGTTGAGGCTTCGGAACCACCTCTTTCCAACTCGTGCCTTCGTCCAATTCGGGGTATTTTACGTTAACATGTTTAAACAATTTCCCTCGCGATAGTTTCCACGCCGAATACTTGAATGGTTTTTCTACGACGCGTGTACACATGCGCCTATACCAACGGTCAGTTCGACTGTCGTTCGGCGCCTGAGCACCGGCTTCGGGTTCTCCAGAACCGACAACTGAGACTACATCTATTTCGGGTATAGCACGGGACAGCGCATCCGGAACGACGTGGTCTTTTCCCTTCCGGTGTTTGATCGTGAAGTCGTATTGTTGGATACGAACAGCCCAACGGGCGAGTCTCCCGGTGGGTTCCTTAAGATTATTTAGCCAGATAAGTGAATGATGGTCAGTAATGACTGTGAAGTGAGTGCCTTCTAGATATGGACGTAACTTCTCTATGGCCCACAGGACGGCCAAACATTCGCGTTCCGTAACCGAAAAGTTACGCTCAGGCTTCGTAAGAGTCCGACTAATGTAACAGATGACCTGTTCTTGGCCATCAACGGTCTGAGTCAGCACGGCGCCGATACCAACATTGGAAGCGTCCGTCTGTACGATAAACGGGAGAGAAAAATCGGGACACGACAAAATGGGTGCCGAAACTAGGCAATTTTTGATGGTTGTAAATGCGACTTCGCATGACTCGGTCCACTCGAACTTCTGAAACTTTTTCAATAACGACGTCAGCGGAGCAATAATGGCTGAGAAGCTTGGTATGAAACGCCGATACCACGATGCCATGCCGACAACTCGCCGTATCTCCGAAACGTTTCTAGGTCGCGGCAAGTTAAGAATCGCCGAAACTTTATCGGGGTCGACTAAAAGCCCTTGGGCGTTAACGACATAGCCCAGGTATCGTAGTTCCGGTTGGCAAAAATGGCATTTATCACGACCCAGTGTTAAACCAGCGTCGTTTAGTCGCTGCAACACTTCGTCTAGAATCTCGACGTGCTTTTCGAAAGTCGGGGTACAAATAATCACGTCATCTAAATAGACAAAGACGTAAGGTTCCAATTCGGGACCCAACACATGGTCGACGAAACGTTGCCAAGTCGCTGGCGCGTTATGAAGCCCAAAGGGCATGCGAGTAAATTGAAACAAACCGCGCCCGGGTACTGTGAAGTCCGTTAGTTCCTTAGATTTCTCTTCCATTTCAATTTGCCAGTACGCGGATTTGATATCAAGCGACGTCATGAACCGGGCATCGCGTAAGCGATCCAAAATCGAAGACACGTAAGGTATCGGGTAGGCGTCCTTCTCGGTGACGCTATTCAATTTACGAAAGTCAACGCAGAAACGATAGGTTCCATCTTTCTTTTTAACTAGTAAAATCGGGCTCGACCAGGCTGAACGAGAACGTTCCACAACGCCTGATTTAAGCATACTGTCCAACTCAGCATCGATATGCGCCTGCATTGCGGGAGAAACCGGATAGTACCTTTGTTTAACCGGTGCCGCCTTAGTAGTGATTTTATGTTGAACGTACTTGGCGCAGCCGAGTTCGGGTTTAGCGATAGTAAAATGTCGGTTTACGAGAGTGTCTAATTGGGCTCGTTGATCCGAGTTCAGGTCGAACATAGACTGCAAATTGCCGGTAGGAGTATCAATGGCCGCTACGCTGGGTTTTGAGAATTCCCACTCCCCTCGAAACACGTCTGGGACTATTCCCACTGAGTTCCAAAAGTCTATCCCCAGGATCAGGGTGTGCGGAACCTCCGGAACTATCAAAACATCGATAGCTACCACTCTGTTATTTAAACGAATAGGTAAGTGCAGGGTACCTAGACTGGTCACGGTCTGTCCATTAGCCACTGAACAAACGGGTCTCAGCTTCTTATTTATGCGCAGGCCTACAGTACGCAACACGTCCCAACCCTTAGCTCCTAAGATCGTTCGATTCGCTCCTGAGTCCAACAAAGCTAACAACTCGAAACCCATTATTTCAACAGTCACATGCGGTCGACGGTCATCAGATGACCTTTCTAATACGTAATCGAGAATGACTTTATTTTTTTTAAATTTGGTCTCGCGCTCCTCGATAAGTCCCTTCATAAATTTAGTCGAATTGCTAAACACGCGCGAGGACACTGCTCGACCGTTCAGCGTCTCGCGGGGTCGTTTCCCTGTCCCTTATCTCTTGCTCGACAACGAGGACAAGTGTTTACGGTCACTTCAGGTTTGCCGCAACGGTAACAGAATTTCTTGCCGCGGGGTCGCGGACACCTACTGGCTCTATGGCCTGGTTCGTTACAGTTCCAACACCGCATGCTTGACTTGGGTGACGGTTCTCGATTCCTCCTCTCGGGAGTATTAACGTCACGCGTTTCGACAATATCAACTGGGCACGTTTCCGCGATAGGCGCGACCTCGACGTATGCCAAGTCTGTTTCTAAGTCAGACTTCTTTCTAGAAGGTGGCACGTAAGTTTCAATGGCATAGCGCCGTTCCTCAATCTTCCGTCCGTATAGCGCTAGCTCGTCGATCGACCGGACTTCCGTCAATCCCAACTGGGTTTGGTATAAAGGTGAAATATTATGCAACAAAATACGCAACTGTTTCTCTTCGGGAACCGCTTCGGTCAGGCGCGAAAACATTGTGCGCATGATAGCGATATAAATGCCCATACTTTCCGTAGGGCCTTGCGTGCGACGTCTAATTTCGTCCAACAACCGTTCATCATAATTCGCAGGCTGAAACTCTAGACGCAATAAATCGACTAACTGTTGCCACGTGTTAGGGGTCGCTCTATTCGCGCGATACCATAGCAATGCGTTGCCCGAAAACAAATCGATGGCCTGCATAAACAACTCTTCTTCGGTAAGGTTTCTGGCCACTCTGAGTTCGCTAACACGCTCGATGAAAGCGTTGACCGACAGACCTTTCGGGTCACCTGAGAATTGTATGTTCCATTTCGAAACAGGGGTTGCCTTAAATGAGATCGTACGTGACATCGGCGCAACAAAACTCGGAGTCGACATAGTTGCCGCCGTCGTAGTCGTAGTCGTCGTCGCGACGGTAATGGTAGGTGCGACACCGGACGTCGATGGCAGCGTTACGGCGCTTTCTTCCTCAGCCGTAGTCGTAGACGACCCTAGCTTTACTTGGTTAAGTTCGTAGGTTGAACGTATGAGTGATAATTCCGCGAACGCTTTTTGTTTGAGCGCTCGCTCTTCCTCCGTTGTAGCTGAACTATTCGTCAGACGGCTCATTCCGTGATAAAATTTCGTTTCGATCGTAGCCGCTACTTCTTTAGTCGGGTTAGCTAAATATACCTGAATCTTTTCTTCTAATTCGCCAATCAATGTTGTCACGGCCGTGAGATCCTCCTCGAACGTATACGGGTACGGCGGTCGCGTATCCATATCTGCGCGTCCCTCCTCTCTCAATACGTCGCGTAACCGGGAGCGCAACAAGGTAACCGTGCCGGAAGCATCACGGCCCCTGATTCTCAACTCGTATTCAGCCTCCGCGCGAAACAGGCGTTCAATATGTAGCTTTAGCACCATGTTTACAACCGGGAAAGGACCGACTTGTATAATACGTCGTATAAAAAGAAAAACGTTAGCACGTGTTTGGTAAGTCAATTACGTCAGATATCCGAACCAAATCGTAGACGGTCAAGACGGGAGAAATCGGGAAAAAGTGGTTTGTTACCTTTCACTCGCCCAATGGCTTAACGGGACTATCTGTCCATATCCTTTGCGAAGAGACCGAACATAAGCGAAAAAGAGCAAATTCCAAAACTAGGCGGTCAACGAATGGCTTAACGCGCCTACTGCCAACCAACAATGGTCACAGACAGTACTGCGCCCGAAATCGAGCGAAAGAACAAGAGAAAAAAAAAAGAAGAAAAATCCGAAATGGGGTCGCGCGTTGTCACGCAACAAGGTCTCAGACGTTAAAGCGTCAGAATTAAGACACACGGATGGGCTTAACGAGACTACTCCAGTCCAATAACAGCAACAAGCCACAATCGGGCCGCCAAAATTAAGACACACAGCGCAAAAAAAAAGAAAACCCCAAAATGAGGTCGAGCGTTGTCGTGCACCAAAAGGCTCCAAACGTTGGAATAGCCAAAATCAAGGCACAACGGATGGCTTGACGACAGAACCAAACAGACACAACCCCACGTTAGGGAACCAAAATTAAGACGTACAACGAAGGGGCTTGACGAGAAGACGAATATCGGAAAGGAACAGGCCCACACGTTGGGAAGCCAAAATTAGCCTGTTACGGTATTAAAAGGACTTTACGACACCCACCCAAGGTGAGCATCGCACCACGGAATCAGTCCTGAAAACCTGACACACTTGCCCTGAAATCGGTTCGAAATAGGCTAATAGGCCACGGCTGGAACGCTCAGGGAGTCGGGCGTGAGTCACACGATACGTTCTGGGCAAGCGCGTTGTGGCATAATATATACAGGGTATGTCGAAATTATGAGGGCGCCACCAAGCCTGTCTTAACCCGGCTAACCGGGCCTGGACGGTTAGACGGGAGCGAAGCATGCAAAAATACTCCGCCAATAAGATTACTCAAGAGTTGCAAGGTCAAATAACGATTTCGGGATTGTCTTAAGCAAGGATTGTGATTAGGTGTCAATCCGACCACGACTACGCAGCTGTCTCACTCACCTGCACGCTCACAGCTTCCTCGTTCCGTCGTACAATAATCCGTACAATAAAGGGGCGTCTATCTGTAACAGAACATGCACAAGCCGAAACAAACAATAGTTCCCTTAACTAACCAATCATATATTTCACTTCGGGTTACAATGGGGTAGCAGAATGCGTCGCCCTGTATCTAACCTTAATCTATAATTAAGGGCACCAGCTGGCACGCGCGCTCTAAACTTAACGACAGATGTTGAACATTAGTGAACAGCAATAATAGGTAGTAATGAGTAGGTACAAAGATACACGTTGCCTTATGCAAGGGCAGCGACGATTTACATTTGCCTTCACGGCATGAACAGTCTGTAAGTCTAAATGAATACACTAGCGTAGTAATGAGTAGGTACAAAGATACACGTTGCCTTATGCAAGGGCAGCGACGATTTACATTTGCCTTCACGGCATGAACAGTCTGCAAGTCTAAATGAATACACTAGCGTAGTAATGAGTAGGTACAAAGATACACGTTGCCTTATGCAAGGGCAGCGACGATTTACATTTGCCTTCACGGCATGAACAGTCTGCAAGTCTAAATGAATACACTAGCGTAGTAATGAGTAGTAATGAGTAACACTCGCGTTCACAGCGGTAATCAGGTTAAAGGCACATACCTTAATGCGTAGGCGGCGAGGGAGCCTGGTACAGTTGAGTTGCGACGAGCTGCAATCGTAGGTGGCAGGTACCTTCGGTGTTACAACGGCGAAAGGGGGTGAATGCATAACCGCCTCAATGGCGACGGGAGACGCGTCAGGACGCGTACAACGGGACGACGAAAAGAATGGGGGCCTCACTCGTTCTGCTGAACCAAATCCTCGTAGGTCGAGATGAAGGGGGCACGACCCCTCACTAACAGTAGCAGGAACTGGGCTCCAAGAACACCCACGTTACGCCGAAGACCACTCGACAAATTCCGACTCACAACCACCACACAAGCGCTCTCTGCAATGGGCTCCGGACGACTGCCAAGAGGGAAGCGTCGGCAAAAGGTCACCTTCGCCGCGTCCCCCACGTGACTAAACCACAGCGAATCGCAAGGCGATGAAATGAAACCAACCAATGCGGGCCACGCTGGTATCACGCCGCCACAGCGTGCTAAATGAAACAAACCAATGCGGGCCACGCTGGTATCACGCCGCCACAGCGTGCTATTCAGAATTCAGAAAAACGCCATCAGAGGAGAGCTCCAACCGACGACAAATACTGCTTTTGGGGCTAAATATGTGCGAAATCGTGATTCTGGAATTAGGCGATGGAGCCAAATAAAGAGCTAAAAGGGCTTAGCATACGGGCACGCTGCTCTAAGCTTAGGCGGCTATTCAAAATACCAAAATGACCTAACTAACGGCGTGAAATGCAATTAAGCATCTGAAACAGCAAAATGACTTAACAGTCTGACAAATAGAACAAGGTTATGTATCGAGCAAGGTGGCGGGCATTTTGAGCACTTGCTCTAAATTTTCAATATAAAATATCAACATTATGTGAATAAAATACTTCTAAAGTATAATTTCTAATCGTATTATTTAAATTTGCAAAAAATCACAACTGTCATGCTCAATTTTTGACATAACCTTCAAATTTCAACTGTCAGCACCTACCTAAACTGACCGAAGACGATTTACTTTTCGTCATGGCTCACTGCAATTAATTTAAAAAATACTTTGTACGTGGATAACATCTTTCCACAACGGTGGATAGGGCGATGTGGAGCTATCGAGTGGCCAGCTCGGTCCCCAGATCTTACACCCCTAGATTTTTTCTTATGGAGTCATTTAAAAATCAAAGTTTATGTCAATAAACCCGAAAACATAGAAAATTTAAAGGAAAAAATTCGACAGGAAATACGCAATATCGGTAAAGAAATAATGGGCAGAGTACAGAATTAATTTATTTGGAGACTAGGACATTGTCAAACATGTAATGGGCAACAGTTTGAACACCTAATTAGTTAATGTTTTTATTTTGTTTTGTGTTGTTTATAAAATAATCAATTAAAACTTTATTTGCATTTTTTCTCGAAAATGTATTTATGCAACTTAAAAATTTTATACTACAATACTCGATGTGCTCTTCCACTTCATCGAACAAAAAATAGGAGTTACCATTTAAAAAAAACACCATTTGACTCTGCTGGTGTACGCCACTGTAGATAGGTCTAAAGTATTTCAAAGGGCAAATTTATAATGCTTTTCGACCCCTACAAGCGCTTTTCCACAAAACAGATTTTGCAAGATATTTCAGGTGTTCCAAACTTTTTTACCACACTGTATAGCCGTCCAATATGCAGCATTATGCAAACGATAATGAAGATTATTAAACATGAAAAAAATTATTTTTAACTTGACTTGTTCAGCTGCTGTACGCGTTAATCGTTACTTTTGATTGTTTACTTACAAAATCGTATTTTTTTTTAATAAATAAAATATTTTATAATATTAATTTTAATAAAAAATACTATTTGTTTCTAACTTTGATACGGCCCTGTCACTGGACTCGCGACTCTAAGAAGCATTATTTTGTAGATTTGTATAAGAATCACCTAAATAGTTTAATTATCGCGTTCAACACAAAACTGTTGAATGTAGATATGTAATGTATAAATATAACAATTTTAAAAATAATTTATCTACTCCTACTGCACAATGGCCATGAATTATGATTCATAATTCACGGTTTGCAGCCAATCATAAAATTCTATTTTCATTATTCAATAGTTTGAAAATTGCAACCAATCAGAAAATTCTATTTTCATTATTCAATAGGTTGTAGCCAATCACAAAATTCATTCTTATTATTAAATGACTTTTGAAGTTAACAGCTGTCACAAATGTCATAATTCGGAAATATGAACACAAGGCTCCTATTGCATAGGAGTAGATAAAATATCGTATTATATTCGCGATTATGGCCATTATTCACTCAGATGACTTGCGCCACGCGCCTTCGGCTTGTGGCGCAAATGTCATCTTCGTGAATAATGGCTGTCATAATCGCTCATATAATAATATACTATTGTTTGATAGTATCTTGAAATGATTAAATAATCCATTAAAAAGTGGGCAGCCATCTGATTTCCAATGTGTTAATATTTGAATCATAATTTATTGTTAAATTAATTTTAGTGACTATTTCCCGCATCTCCTATTATCCAATCAAACGCCATGATTTTCCAAAATTCAACCAGTCACGTGTTTTTATAGTGGCAAAAAACCAAATTTTTCCTTAGGATTTTATCAGTTTTTTTACCACTTGTATCCATGGAAACCACTAAATATCTTGTTTTAAGCAATGTGGCATTTTAAAAACGTCATTAAACTGTCGTTGTAAATCAGGATAAATGTCATATTCAATGTATTATGTATACTGATACAAAATGAACCCATATTTGGGAAATACTCCACAAAATGTGTTTCGGGCTCATGATTTTGCTCGGAATATGTTTTATTCAAGATTTGTGGTTTTTTGGCAATGTCCTCGACAAAATAACTTTGACATATTCCGTTGCCAAAACAAGAAACATTCGTAAAACATTTTTACCGGCAAAATCATTTGCCCTTAATACATTATTACTAATAAAAATGCAGCCATTAAAATAAGTGCATTTTGGTTTAAATATCATGCATCTGCGCATTATATAGCTGGTTGAGGACGAGAAATTATAATCCTGTATAGTGTATTTGCTATGATACCTGACTCTCGCTCAGGAGACCCGTGTTCAATTCCCGCTACCAAAAACTTTAAAAAAAATTGAATTGTAGTTTATATCTTCACAAACAATTATTACAAATAAATATATTCTTAATAGAAATAATAATGTAACAGATTAGTTTTTTTACGTACTATGTACTTTTTTGCTTAATTTATTACAGACTAGCAAGATGCCCGTTCTTCGTACGGACTACAAATGTTTGTTTTTTGTTTTAAATCCTAAACGAATTCTGGAGTGCCCCCCTCCCCCTTTATTCAAACAATTAACAATTTCGAAAAACTCCATTTTCTAAATAAGTAAAGTTCACTCGGTATATATGATAGGGGCTAAACAGGTTTTTAGACAAGCACAAATTATTATTGATACAACGTTTTTTTGAAAAATCAAAAATAAAATTTTTTCACATATTATGCCGACTTTTTGGCGGTCATTATATAGATTCAGCATTTGGCTAGAATCAGTTAAATATCACTTGGTTGTTGTTTATTCTATCTATGGCTGACATTTCACAGATTTTTTGATAAATTATCGTGACTGAAAGGCCAAGAAGCATAAAGCACCGCTTTTACACCGCAATCATACATACATACAAAGGCCAAGAAGCTTATTTTACTTAAAATCACAGAACAATCTTAAAATTATCTGCACCGGCAAAAACATCTGTCCGTGTTTTTGACCCACACCTGCTTAGAGTACACCTGCTCAGCAGAGAAACAAACCCTTGCGTAAGTTGAATAGCTGAGGTAGAAATTCTTATAGTCCGGGAGCCCGCGACATCAAATTCGCGACAATTAGTTTAAGGTTAAATCACTCTTTGTTCTCTTAATGTGATACTACTTATCCCTAAAATGGGTTGCTGCCGGCGCACCCGCGGGGCCACCGCTACCGGCAGGGTTGCAAATGTGTTGAAAAAGGAAGGGTGAATGTCAAACAAGTTTAAGGCTGAAACTTTGTATAATGTTTAAGGGTACTGAAAAATAGTGGAAAATGCTTTGTTGCCAGCGAAATCGCGGGGCCATATATTGCTGCCACCCCCGCAAACATGTAAAAAAGGTCGGTCGGCCGGACAATTAGTTTAAGGCTGATTTTTTTCCCAAGTACTTTGATGTATATACTAATAGAAACACGTTTGCTGCCGATGATCTGCTGGGACAGAGGCCAGGCAGTTACAATCAAAGGTGAGGCGGCGCGTGCCATGCGTACATGCCGCGCGAGTAATAAAATAGTATTTATTAATTTATTTACATTTTCGAAAATTAAACCGTTCGCGAATAAAGAGTAGATATTGTGAAGACACAATGTCTTTTAATTTGTGTCACTCGGTCAGGGATATTATAAATGTAAAAATTTTGTATCGATGAGCGGAGTCAGGAAATATTGGGTTTTAGATATAATAAAAACACTATATCTCTTGAAGGACATACCGTTAACTTTCAGGGATGTATCGAATAAAATTTTGCAAAGTGCCTTAAATACTCAGGCACGCGTTATTATTGTGTCATTCGATCAATACTTTTCGCCTTCAATCAAAGATAACTAACTACGAGGAACTAATAGAAGCCGGAACTATCACCTAAAAGGGCCCGATCAAATTCGAACTTCAGATTTTACTTCTTGCAAGATTGGACGAACGATGAAATGGCACCGTTTTTCAGAAATAAAGTTGTATAGGTGAGGTACAAGACTTGTTACAAATTCTACCAAGAAGATATGAAAGTTGTAAAGAGTGAAGAAGAACATTTATCTTGTCCATTACATGACGAGTCAGACACGAAAATTATATTTCACTGCTGCCAAGTGGAGCCCAATTCCAATGTCGTGATACGGTGCTCAGATACCGACATTTTGGTCATAATGTTAGGTAACGTAGCACATCTAGCAACAAATGTTAAAGTGTGGTTGAAGGTTGGCGTTGGAAATTTGGAGCGATAAATCAGCATAAATGAAATACACAAAGCATTAGGGCAAGAAGTATGTGATTCGTTACCAGCATTCCACGCATTTACAGGGTGCTGCTTTCTTCAGAAAAGGTAAAATGCGGCCCTACACTTTACTTAAGACTGACGTTTAAAAGAAAACTTTTGTGGATTTGTCCGCATTTAAAGAATCCAACATAACTTCGATTTCTTCGTGTTTGGAAGAATTTGTGTGCAGGATGTATGGATGCAAAATAACATCTAGTGTCGACGAAGCCAGGTTTCTCTTATTCATGAAAACGTTTCAATGCAATGACATCAACGAGCAATTTCAACAAAAAACCAAAAACTTCGATGGATCGATACTACCGCCGTGCAAGTTTGAGTTAAGACAGCACATTTTAAGAGCTGCGTACATCGGATCGATATGGCAGAGTGCACATTTCAAAAGTCCACCCAACCTGTCACCATCTCAATGTGGCTGGGAACTTGAAGACGACAAATATCGTTTCAAATGGTTTGAAGGTGCACAATTACCATCGTCCGTCACCGAAGTACTGGTCCAGGAATCGACGGAAGATAATAGAGTTACTTAATGCAAATGTTTTGTATTACTTGTAAATATTTTATACATTGATTATTTATTTACATGTCTTTTACAGAAAATCGTACGACACCTATTAATGACCAATAGGAAAGTTAGTTCACGAACCGTAACCAAGACAACAACAAAATATCTTGGAGGGTTTGTGTCGTTACGATTTTCTTACAGAATCTGCATTCGAGCATTAATTCATATCCGGAAATTATTTTTCATGCATTCCAACAACATCCTAATTTGCTCTCGCGTGTTGGCATGCGCTCAAAAAAATTTCCGGAAAGAATTAATGCTCTTATGAGGTTATATGTGAAAATTATTTCACTTGCATATTTCAGTATTTCAATACTTTAACAATATACTATATACTTATATCTTTTTGTATGAAAAATTCCAATAAACGGTATATTTTCGAGAAAGCGCTTAAAAATATCGTGCAATATTAAAGTCTCTGAAATTACCATGTTTCACAATTTATTCCAATAAAACATCTAATTTCGTTTATACTCTTGTAATTAATGTATCGTTTATTACACTTTGTACACTCATGTTGAAGATGGGACACCTGGACAATCTGAAGAAAGTGAAAATGTCGCTCAAGATGACCTTTCAGACAATGAAAACGATTCTAGTGATAGCGACGTTGATGATTTTCATTACGTACTTTTTGTACGTATACGTTAATAGCATAGTAGAAATAATGTTTGTAATTAATATATACTTTTTCACAATTTCTATATTTATGTTAAAGATGGGACACGTGGATCATTAGAAGAAGAAACAATGAATGTGATCTTTCACTCAATGAAAAGGAATCTACTTATAGCGACATACATGATGTTCACGAATTATACTTCCCACGAAAATTATAAAAACATACAAGACATAGTTTTCAGTATTTATACTTTTCATAAATAAACAGTTCTTTGTAATATAACAATAAAAAAGTATGTAGTTATACAGTGCAATTGCATGAATTGCAAGTTGCAAGTCCTTGCGCGGCATGTACGCATGGCATGCGCCGCGCCACCTTTGATTGCAACCGCCTGGCCTCTGTTCCACCAGATCATCGGCAGCAAATGTTTTTCTATTAGTATATACATCAAAGTACTTGGGAAAAAAAATTCAGCCTTAAACTGATTGTCCGGCCGACCGTCTTTTTTTACGTGTTTGCGGGGGTGGCAGAAATATATGGCCCCTCGATTTCGCTGGCAGCAAAGCATTTTCCACTATTTTTCAGTACCCTTAAACACTATACAAAGTTTTAGCCTTAAACTTGTTTGACATTCACCCTTCCTTTTTCAACACATTTGCAACCCTGCCGGTAGGGGTGGCCCCGCGGGTGCGCCGGCAGCAACTCATTTTGGGGATTTGTACTACCAGAATAAGAGAACAAAGAGTGACTAAACCTTAAACTAATGTGACATTGAAAAGTGTCACGGGCTCCCGGACTATTACATTGGAAGAAGGTCTATTCATAGTGGCAGAGCCAGTAGATATAGAGAGTACCGCCATTCTTTGATCCGTGAAAATGCCGCTATCGCCGCCATTTTTATTCCCGCCAGTTTGTGTCAAAACTGACGCAAAAACTAACCTGCTAACCTCGAATTTGACATAGGCTTACAGTCTTGCCAATTTTAAGTAAAGTTTTGGATTGCCAACAAACGTCACGTTGACGGAATTGTGTTACAAACCTCAAAGTGACGCATATGTCAGAAGAATAAACCTGGCGGACGTGGCGGTACTCTCTATATCTACTGGCTCTACATAGTGGTAGAGTAACTTATTATATAGGTACTCTACATAGTGGGAGCGCCGAGCGCCGCCTCGTGTTCGCGTCGCGCAGGAGTATTCAGAGCGAGGGGTTACTCACACCGGGATATCCCGTGTACACTTACCAGGAGATATCGGGAGATCTTGGTTATATCTAAGGGAGGTCTGAGGAAATCTCAGGAGGTTTGAGGAAATCTTAGAAATCTCGGGAGATATCGGGAGATCTTGGGGATATCTAGGGGAGGTCTGAGGAAGTCTCAGGAGCTTTCGGGAAATCTCGGGAGATCTTTGGATATCTCTGGGTAATCCGGAAGTTTTTGTTCCGTCGGTGTTTTTTTAAACTTATGTGCATGAGCCTACGATATGACGGACCGGAATGCGAGGGAAGCAATGGGAACCGACATCGTGTTTTGAGGTAAAATTTGGAACCCATGAGAGTTTTTTTAATTTTGTGTAACATCAAAATGTATATAATTAATAACATATTCAAAATTAAATAAATAAACTGAAATAGATATAAACATTTGTAATATAATGAATATCTATAAAATTAATACGAGATGAAACAACGTACCAGGAAGTCTCTTATGTTGATAAGTGTTCAAAGAAGTTGAATGTCGAGGACAGTTAAAATATTTAATAGTTCATTTAAAAACTTCATACTCTGCTACAAAAACAATGGTCTAATTACCCGACTAAAGAAGGCTTACATGTTTAGCAACAATATATGTAGATACACGATAACAATTTAGGATTCACTCTTGAAACATTTCGGTTTTTATTTTTAAATGCGTTATTATTGACATAAATTGCCACTTCTTTCAACCGTATAACAAAACACAAAATTGTATGCTCATGCAAAATCGATATTGGAAACAATAAATTAAACAGTTACTGCTGGCTGCACAATCAATTAATGTAAAGCTGACTTGTTCATGTAGTATCTGTTATGGATAAAACTGAACTTCAAATGACTTTAGATTTGAATAAATGAAACTGATTTTGACACTTTTAACACTAAAATAATTATTCAAGCAAAATTTGGCTGAGTTGCAGTTTGGAAATTATTGAAAGCATGTTTTGTACAAAATGAATCACAATTCAGCGAGAATTATTGTGTCATTACAAAAACTTTCATTTTCATTTCATTAATTCGTCGAGCCTTGATAATAGTTTTCGAACTGATGCATTAAATTCAGTGGGTAAGAGTGAATATAGAAATTATTTTGGACCATTATATGAAAAACATCCTCAAAAATTTTAAAATTTTGGGCCGCAAAAAACATTGCTTTTAACTCTTGCAAAATGTGTTGCAGATAAAGTGAATTTGAAAAAACAAAGAGTCACCCCTAGTAATGACGGTAACTCAAAAAAAAAATAGCAAAAAAAAAGACATAATACAGACATGACGGAGACTGAAAATACTAAGCGAAATATGGAAACCAATAGTACCACGGATAATGGTCATGTGGCCAGTATAATTAAAAAATGAATATTGTAAAACACTATCGGATGGAATACTAAAATCTGATATTTTAAGTAAAATATGAAATTTAGAAATAAATGTCAAATATGATATTGAAAAGGAAATTATATGTGAGGTACTATGTTTCATGTGCAATGGAAAAATGTTGATAAAAAAGATGAGTAAGTCTCCTAGCGGTACAAATCGATGGCTTGCTGGAAATTTTTACAAACATTAAAAAACCCATGAAATATTGGTAAAATCGGTGGCTGAGAGGGGAAACATCAATTCAATTTTGAATTATTTAATACCTGCAGCTGGATCTACAGGTCATGAAGCTGAAACTACTGAAAAATACAGCAATGAAACAACAAACAGTACAGATTAAAATGCATCGGAAAGTAGCCGGGAAATTATTGAACTTAATGAAAACGATTGCCAGGATTTTCTTCAAGCGGAGGGGCTATAGAGATGGGCCCCATCCGAAAAATCGACAAGATACGTTTCATAAAATGTATGACGTGCCAGTTCCCAGTTGTTCTCAGTCTCAGTGCAAACGTCCTAAATATTTTAGAGCAGAAAGGAGAAAAAGAAAACGAGACAACCTTATAACACAAGATTACTGGGAAATTGACTTCTTCCCAGTTATTAACAAAGTAGAACTTTTAATCAATAAGAACAATTAATTAAAAAATCTTTTAAATAACTTGGAACAAGACAGTTTCACAGCTGCAAAGCTGATACATGCGAAACGGACAAATTAACGCCCTTTTTAAATTTATTATGTAATCATGCCATTTCTAATGAGGAAAGAAATAAACATAATAAGTTTGACAATTCACTAAAAGAATTTTGTACGTACCTCTTTCTGCTTGGTGGAAGGCTTCTGTACTAGTCTCTTTATGCTAATTTAAAAACATCATACCATCCGTTTCAACGATAACACGAAGGATAAATAACAATACAAACATAGAAGGAAATTTTTACTTTTAAGAACTTAAAAACTTTCTTTTAGAAAGAAATTTGCAACTGGAGATTTGGATCAGCGAAGATGCAACCGGTATAACTAACCGAATTCAGTATGATTCTAAAACGAATAAATTAGTGAGCTTTGTTTTGCCGTTGGATAAAGTGTCTGGTCTACCACACGTTAACTCATTTTGTGTTTTATGGATGACACAAGTAAAAAAATCTAGTGTGATACACGCGCACAACTTCCTTTTACAGTGATCTTATAATTAGCCAAAAAAGTTATTTTTAATTTTTAAGCATTTGTCAAAATTTTTCAAAAATTAAATTCTACAGAAACCGTACAAAATAGAGCGGTAGTTGAAGAGACACATTTTCTATAAAATTTTAATCTGGATTCAAAAATATAATAATATACTGGATGTTCTATTTAAAATAGGAGTTAATAAAACAATTGGAAAAAACAACAAAAGAAACCCATTTTAGAGGTATTCATCTGGAAAATCACCTATTTCACATCAATACACATTAAAAATGTAATAAAAATGTAAAGTTTGAAAGAAATCGTTAGAATCGTTTTTGAAAAAATTGAAAAGAACTGAAAAATCGCAAGAGTAAACACCATAATTCCGGTTATGCGATTTTCTTCAAAAGCTTGCTGTCGTATCTAGATAGTACACAAAACTTATATACAAAGCTTCAACGCCATAACTCTTTTCGTTTTAGAGACAGACAGACAGACCAATGAAAAAATATGTTTTTTGGGTTCAGGGGACTCTTAAGCGTGAAGATCTGTTGAAAACTCAATTTCGAATTTTTGGGGTGAATCCAATACTTCCTTTATCGTAAAAGGAAGTAAAAATAACAAATTTTGTCTCTGCAATACAAAAATCTATTTGTAAAAGCCAATGATTGTGGGAAATGTGAAAACAATATGCAATGTTCTAAAGAGCAATATTCAGAGGGTCGTAGAGTCTAGTAAGCATACAAACTTCTCTTTGCACTAAAAATTTTAATAGATGCAAATAAAATTACAGGTCTCGGGGAAATCTTGTGATATTCGCGACAATCGCGAGAATGTTTGAGAGATATAAGGGAAATCCCAGAGGCTCTGAGGAGATCTCGGGAGATCTGGGGAGATGTCGGAAGATCTTGGGATCTGGGGGATATCTCGGGAGATCTGGAGATATCTCGGGATATCCCTCGGTAATCTAGGAGGTCCAGGGAGGTCTGAGGATATCTGAGGGAGATCCCGGGAAATCTTTTACGCGAGGATATCTCCTGTGCACTTAAATCCTTGGTGATTGACCCCTGGATTCAGAGTTACAGCGTCTACCGCGCGTTGAACAAGCAAACTCAGTTTGCAAAATGGCTCCAACGAGAGCAGTTCGTTTAATGTTTTTGGTCGAGACACCGTATTATACTTACAAGTTAAAGAAAAGAGTTGGAATTCACCCTATAAACAGGGAAAGATATGTATTTGGTAAATTTCACCATTTGTATCACAAGTTAAGAAAGTTTCCAGATCGATTTTTCAATTATATGAGAATGTCCGTCGGGACATTTGATTATCTGTTAGAAAGAGTTAGCCGTCGTCGCGAAAAAACTGTAACCAATTTTGTGAAGAAGAGATATATTTCACCTGCAAACACTGCAAACGCTACGAAAAACAATCTGGATTGTTTCGGACGCTGACACTTCGCGAACGCTAAACGCAGCGCTCTACTAAAGCTCTCACTCTTATAAACGTTTGTATTTAAATACATAAAGGTCTTGATAACGTGTCACGTGCTGTATTTGATAAGATTCTGTAAAGTCCCCATGACGTCAATTGAAACCAGTAATTTCCATCCTTTAGATAAGAAATGTTATATATATATGACTCTTGTATGTTTTTAGAGTTAGTTCAAATTAGCTAGTTCGAGTTAGTTCATAGATTTGTGTCATGTAGAACGTTACTCTGTTAAAATGTGTAACTCCCACATTTAATTAAAGCTTTTGTGTAGTAAAACAAATAGTTTTTTCCGTTAAGTACACGACAGGCAACTTAAATGGCGCAGTCGGTAGGATACTAGTCAAAAGGGCATTACGAATTTTTGAAAAAAACCATTTTTTTTGTCATTTTTCGCTCCTTTGTGTATTTTAATATTAACCAAGTATTCCTAACTTAACACCAGTACGAAGCAAATCAACTTTGAGGTCAAACATCGCCAAGAAGAAGCACCGCCAACTACTGGTCCAGTCTATTGAAGACACCTGCTCCATCGAGGAGTTCCTGAGTCTACATATTCAATTAACTACAAATCAACTGTACGACCAATCCAGAGGAAGTCTACACGTTCATCAACTACAAGTATGAAGTAAGCACCTTTTCACGCATTAAAGTGTGTGTGTGTTTTTAAACAAATTATAAACCCAATAACATAGTTTTAAATATTTATTTATAAGTTCAGGCAGAACGTAGTAAGCTTGACCAATCACCGCACATATTAGGTGTGCTTAATATGTATTTGTGCTTACGTTTCTGTGCGTAGATCTCTATACACCCCTAGTATTAAATTTCCCCTAGAATAATATTGTTTACTAACATAAAAATCAATCGTTAAAAATAATAGTGAATTTTTATGCTCAGACCACCACGTTTAATATTAAATCATATACCAGCAAAAAACATGGCAGATTTATTCCCACCAGGTTTTTCTGTACGAATGATTTCTGAAATACTAACGTATGATGGCAATCCACTAAATTTATCAAAATTTATTAGGTCTGCTGCGCTTATTTTATCTCAATTTTTGATACCAGCCCAGCCAGAAGCTTACATTAATAAATTTTTACTTTCATCAATTAGAAATAACTGAAGAGATAAAGCATTAGAAGTTATTACCGGTTATGAATCTAATAACTGGAATGAACTAAAACAGACACTGATTAATAACTTTGGGGATCAGCGATCGTAATTAAATTTAACGATAGATCAAGCTAAAATGAAACAAAATCAAAAAGAATCTTCTATTGACTTTTATAATAGAATTAGGACACATTTAGCAATTTTTAATTCAAACATTTCCCTTGGTCCTGAAGTTAAGAGCTGTAAAGGATTACAAATTATTAAATTCAAAAATTTAGCTCTTAAGAGCCTTTTTGAGCGGTTTAAATGAACCATTTGGTACCTACTTTGTTACGAGCTAGAAATCCCAACAGTTTAGAAAGTGCTATTGCAATTGTTAGAGATGAATTAAATATCCGTTATTCTCAAAATGCATATCGTAATTATTATTCACAAAATGAAAGTATTAATAAACCAATAATGCATCATCAGAATATCCAAAATAATTCATGGATTAAACGCAATAACTTTATACCTAATCAAAATCTTCAGCGACAACCAATTCAAAAGTTTTCTAATATATTTAGAAGTCCCCAAAATCCCAACGTAACTTTTATCAACCCCCTGCACAATTTCAATCTCCAGGTCGATATCAACCTTTTGAAAGAAATGTTTTCGCTCCGAAACAAAATTTTGTGCCAAATAATCCGGTTGAACCGATGCAAACATCTACTATACATGCAGCCATCCCAAAATGACCGTTAAATAGTAACATTCAAAATTTAAATTCAAACAAAAGACCAAATTATCGTTCCAATCATTTACAAGTAACTCAACGACATAATTACAATCCCGAAGAATTACATCACGAGGACATTGACACAGATTATTCGGAATGTGATAAACCACTTCCTAAAGATGACGCAATTGATGATTCTCGGAATTTTTATCCGGATTATTCACCAGAAAATGACATTGAACTAGAAAACAGTGATAACATAAATTTTTAAATAGAGCCTTGAATAAAATTGAAACATTTACTTTACATACAATTAAATCTAATTTACCTTACATTTTAATACCAGGTACACAACATAAAATACTGATAGATACCGGCAGTAGTAAAACATTAATATCACCCTTATTTGTAGAAAAACATTTTTCAAATTCAATTCACAATTACCATTTTCAAATAACTACACCCCATGGTACTACTACACATAATCAAGTAGCCCATATTCCAATAAACTCATTATTTTTAGAACCCGAAAGTCATATGTGCTATATGTTTAATTTCAGTACCGATTATGTTGGATTAATAGGATCTGATTTATTAGAAACTATAAATGCAAACATTGATTTTAAATGGATGCATATTCAAATCGAGAAAAACATTATACCATTTTATTATAATCAGTCTAAACTTAAACAAGAAGTACAAAAGAGAAACGAATGTAATTTTTCTAAAATAAATCAACACTCGCAACCCATCAAACGAATATATATACCCCCTAGGTCAGAAAAACAAATTATTTTACCAACTGTAAATAGTAATGGTACATATTTGTGTGACAAAATAATATTTGTCAAAGACTGTAGAACGACTAGAGCTATAGTTAAAGTCCACAATAATTATTTTTATACAACAGCAATCAACACATCTAGTCAGACAAAAAAATTTCACATTTATAACCCACTGTTATTAGATGAATATAAACACTGAAATTTAATAGAAATAAATAACATCAATACTGGAAATCAAAATTTTAATTTGAAATCTCGAAATCAACTTCAAAATGAAATTTTAAAAAGCATTAACATAACACATCTAAATACTGAAGAAGCTCATGCATTAAAAACTTTATGTTACGAATTCAAAGATATTTTTCATCACCCAGAATTACCCTTAACTTACACAAACTTGACAAGACATTTTATACGTACAAAGAATGACATCCCCATATTTACAAAAAATTATCGCTACCCTCATGTTCATCGCGAAGAAGTAAAAACCAAATTAGTAAAATGCTTGCTGACGGAATTATTGAACCTTCAGAGTCACCATATAACGCACCTATATAGATCGTTCCAAAAAAATTAGACAATTCAGGCAAACAAAAATGGAGAATTGTTATTGATTATAGAAAACTGAACGAGAATACTATGGAAGATAAATACCCATTACCTCTCATGGAACAAGTGCTTGACAATTTAGGTAAATCTGCATATTTTACTACCTTTGATTTGGCCTCAGGCTTTCATCAAATTAAAGTAAACAAAGCTGATAGAGAAAAGACAGCCTTTTCTACTGAAGAGGGCCATTTTCAGTTTAAAAGCCTACCGTTTGGAATGAAAAACAGTCCAAGCAGCTTTCAACGTCTTATAAATCAGGCATTGATTGGCCTAACGCCCACACACGGTATGGTTTACCTTGATGACATGATTATTTATTCAGTATCCCTACAAGAACATATGATTAAATTATGACGTGTTTTTGAAAAATGTCGCAATGCTAACTTAAAAATACAACTAGATAACTCCGAATTTACAAAAAAATCCATTGCTTATTTAGTACACTACTTACCAAAGATGGTGTAAAACCAAACCCAGATAAAATCAGTGCATTATGAAATATCCCTTACCAAAAACTAGAACTGATATAAAATCGTTCCTAGGACTTTTAGGCTATTATCGTAAATTTATAAAAGATTATGCTAAAATAACAAAATTCCTGACTCTATATTTAAAGAAAGATTCAAAAATTATACACGATGAAAATTTCATAGAACAATTTGAGAAATTAAAAATTTTGTTAACTAATGACCCTATATTAGCTTATCCTGACTTTACAAAACCATTTGAATTAACTACCGATGCTAGAAAATTTGCTATTGGAGCAGTATTATCACAAAATAACAGACCTATCAGCTATGCATCAAGAACCGTTAATCAAGCTGAAATGAACTACCCCACAATAGAAAGAGAATTATTAGCCATTGTTTGGGCCTGCAAACATTTTCGGCCTTATCTATACGGCGTACATTTTACAATATTTACAGACCATAGACCTTTAATATGGCTTCGCAACATCAAAGAGCCTAATTCTAAATTAACCCGTTGGAGTATAAAATTAGAATTTAATTTTACCATTAAATACCTACCAGGAAAAACCAATAAGGTAGCTGATGCCTTAAGTCGAATTAATATAAACCCCCATCAATCGAACGATTAGATACACCAGAACCTAGTTTTGATGATAATGCAAGTATGATGGCACAAAGACCATATACACTTGAATTGACTGACTTTACCATACCTACTTTTGTATCACCATACCTACTTTTGCATCACCACCTGAAACCTTACCCATAAAAAGAAAATCAAGTAAACATAAAGATACTGTTAGAACAAATAAACAGACTAATTCACAGAATATTTCAGTTACTCCACCCGCACAAGAAATTGAACCAATAGATAATCAAAATATTGACAGTGATGTAAATACTGTACATTCACAACATTCATCATCCCCAGTGATAGACGTATCTGATCTACCCCTACAATATCATAAGAACCAGTTAGAATTTATTAACGCCATAATTCCCAAAGCAATTAGAATCACTAGATTCGATGGCTACACACATATAAGCATTTTTGTGAACAACAATAATTTTTACGAAAAGTGTGTACAGTTACTATTAGAATATTGTACACCAAATTGCCATTATTACTGTATATTACAAGATGAAAATATTTTTGTTAAATTTTCCAAATTTATTACTGAAAACAGTAATGAAAATTCTCCTCAATTCCATCGATGCACTAAGCAAGTAAATTATGTTACTAATCCTGATCATCGCGAACAATATATTTCGGATTATCATTTAGGTAAAACTAATCACAGAGGAATTAAAGAAACTAGTGAACACCTTAAACGTACTTACTTATTACTGGAAAGGAATCGATAATGATATCAAGCAATACATCAATAACTGTCACACACGTAAACGTGAAAAATATCATAGACACCCAAATACATTGCCTTTTAGTTTAACGCCTACTTATGATAAACCTTTCTCTTGTATCAGCATAGATATTTTCCAAATCAATCAAACTAAATATTTAACCGTAATTGACAATTTCAGTAAATTTACTCAAGCATACTTATTAGTATCCCAAAATAAAATAGACATAACAAAAGCATTGTTAAAGTTCTTTTCACATTATGCCGTACCTCAGAAATAATTTTTAAAATTACATAAAATACAGTTACATCTAACTACATCTTTACATCATGTGTCAAATTCACTAATTGAACGAGTACACTCGACAATTTTAGAGCACTATAGATTATTAGAATATACCCCTGAAAAAGAAAGAATGTCTTACTGTATATTAGCCTATAATAACTCAATACATTCTAATTTAAAATTTACCCCTTCTGAAATTTTATTTGGACATACAGACATTCATAATCCATTTGAATTATACAATGACAAACATTTGGAAACTTACATTAATGACCATAAAAATAAAATGTCGCATTTTTATTCAGAAATTCAATCTAATCAAAATCTAGCCAAAGAACAAAGAAATGAAAAATCGAATAAAAGTAAAGAACTTCTATCGTTCAAAGTTAGTTAATCAAAAAGTTTTCCTTAAAAACGACAGAAGAAATAAAAGTATGAAATTTAAAGGACCCTTCAAAATTATAAAAATTCTAGACAATACATATCTTGTTGAAGATTTAACTACCAAAAACACATTTAAAAGACATGCAAATGAAATACACCAAACTGACGAAATAATACCTGTTACAGGTATTACATCTGGTTCTTCAGTTGCAGCATCCTCTTAGTTACAGGAGATGTAACAATTAAGGATCTATCAGACAACCCTGGCTTCTACCCTCAAAACTTAGGAAAAGCGCAAATTAAAGAAAGTGACTGGACTATTATAAAGACATTTGATTACACACCCTTATTAACAAACTATACTATCCTTAGACGTTCCTTATTAGACTCTATTCTTAAATTAAGAGATCGTGATTTCTATACAATTAAAAATGAAGAACAAACAAAATTAAATCATAATGACATGCTATTATTGATACAACAGTACATTATAAGAATTGATAACATGATTGATCAAATATTTCCTTCAGATATGATTAGAACAAAACGCGGAGTAATAAATGGACTCGGTACTATATTAAAATTTTTGATAGGCAATCTTGACGCTGAACACGGAGAAAAATACGAGAATGCCATTGCGGATCTCCAATCCACAAGAGATATACACAATAAAATTTTAAATCAACATACACATTTAATAAATGATTCTATAAATGCTATATTTACTTCAACTAAAAATCAAGAACTCTTAAATATAAACTTACAGAAATTAATTGTACAAAATCGTGCTATAACCAACAATATAAATTCACTCTCTATTCAAAGTGTACTAGCAGAATCAATATTTTCGTTACAAATGTTTATAAATACCTGGCTCGAATTAGAAACATCTCTTACCTTTGCACAAAACTAACAAATGCATATGTCTCTACTTGATAATGCAGAACTATTATCTAATCTCAATCAAATCTCTATATACCTTTCTGAAAATTCAGACAGGATGCTTTCTTTACCTTACCCTGTGCATCATAAAACCCGTCAATTTTATGAATATATAATATTAATTAAAACTTATCAAATTAATAACAAAATAACATTTATCTTCGAAATACCATTAGTGCACAAAGATACCATTTACCAATTCATGCAATTAATACCATTTCCAATATATATTGATTCCAATTTATATCGTATGATCATTCCCACTTATAAAACTATACTCTTCAATCTTGAGACTTCAATACCTGTTGAACTTGACCATTGCAAAGTAGTAACTACCAATTCATATTTTTGTACGGAAAAATATCACTTTTCTCTTATTAATAATCAGCTATGTGAAACTCAACTTTTATCTTTTGCCCCTAATAAAACTTGTTCTCCTTACTTGTTCAAATTATTAAAAATTAAAATAGCTCAGATTGATGATTCCACTTGGTTAATTACTACTCCTGAAAAGGTAACTATTGATATTAAATGTTTAGACATTAATTCAAGAAAGATATTAACAAAAACAAATTTAATTCATCTTACACCAGATTGCACGGCATGATACCCTATTATTCCAAATTAGAACTTCTTCCACAAAAACTGTAAAATTACAAGTACCTAATATTGATACATTAAATATAGATAATGATAAACACACTAAAATGGCTAGTTTAGATCTAACATCGATCAATATTAAAGAATTAATTAAAAACCAATCACAACTTGGAGAAATATAGAAAATACTTGAACCTGCCAATGTAACAGATTTGCATTATATTTCTGTAACCATGATTATAATGATAAGTATAATTGTCATAGTAATATTAAGTTTGTTTTTGTATATCTATTGTAAACGCCAAGCCTTACAAGATAAATTTATGGCATATATAAAATCAAAAGTATTTAAAGACGATATTCCTAAACCTTTTGAGTTCTTAGAAATCAAAACGTGGAATTCAAATGCTTTGAATTGTCTTATGAGGGGAGGAGTAATGTAATGTGTCATCCCTGATAACGTGTCGTGCTGTACTTGATAAGATTCTGTAAAGTCCCCATGACGTCAATTGAAACCAGTAATTTCCATCATTTAGATAAGAAATGTTATATATATGACTCTTGTATGTTTTTAGAGTTAGTTCAAATTAGCCAGTTCGAGTTCGTTCATAGATTTGTGTCCTGTAGAACGTTACTCTGTTAAAATTTGTAACTCCTACATTTAATTAAAGCTTTTGTGTAGTAAAACAAATAAAGTTTTTTTTCGTTAAGTCCACGACAGGCAACTTAACTAGCGTCGCTTCGCGTTCGCGTTGCGTCAAGCGGCGCGTTCGCGTCGCGCAGGAGTATTCAGAGTTACCGCGTCTACCGCGTGTTGAACAAGCAAGCTCAGTTTGCAAAATGGCTCCAACGAGAGCAGTTCGTTTAATGTTTTTGGTCGAGACACCGTATTATACTTACAAGTTAAAGAAAAGAGTTAGAATTCACCCTATAAACAGGGAAAGATATGTATTTGGTGAATTTCACCATTTGTATCACAAGCTAAGAAAGTTTCCAGATCGATTTTTCAATTATATGAGAATGTCCGTCGGGACATTTGATTATCTGTTAGAAAGAGTTAGCCGTCGTCGCGAAAAAACTGTAACCAATTTTGTGAAGAAGAGATATATTTCACCTGCGAACACTGCAAACGCTACGAAAAACAATCTGGATTGTTTCGGACGCTGACACTACGAACGCTATACACAACGCTAAACGCAGCGCTCTACTAACGCTCTCACTCTTATAAACGTTTGTATTTAAATACATAAAGGTCTATTCATAGTGGGAGCGGCGAGCGCCGCTTCGCGTTCGCGTCGCGCAGGAGTATTCAGAGTTACCGCGTCTACCGCGCGTTGAACAAGCAAGCTCAGTTTGCAAAATGGTTCCAACGAGAGCAGTTCGTTTAATGTTTTTGGTCGACACAACGTATTATACTTACAAGTTAAAGAAAAGAGTTGGAATTCACCCTATAAACAGGAAAAGATATGTATTTGGTGAATTTCACGTTGACATTAATTGTAATTATATCAAGACTTTCCTTCATTATCTCTAGTCTTTTTTATAATTTTCCAAAATGCCGTCAGTAAAACAATGTGTAATGAACTGCAATTCATGAAGTTTAGAAAATATTTCATATCACATTTTGCCGGCAAATATAACTTTCAATTTGAAATGGAAGGAAGCTTTACTTAATCACCCAGGTATAATCGGTAATTATTTACTTTAAGTTGAAACGCTTAAATTGTAACTTTTGGAAGCGGTTTTGCACTATCCCTATGGTTTACGGCCTGCTGAACTCGAATCTGTTGTCGGAAGAGGCGGAAAAAGTATATATTTTCAACAAGTAAATACTAAACTAAAATGTACCTCAACTAATACAATTGAAACTTCCAGCGATAACTACGTTACCAACTGTCGTTAAAATACCCTAAACGGTGTGGCGCAGCCCCAACGAGTATAAAAGTATAGAGACCTCTAGTAAATACTTCGGATAAAATGCAGTATCGTAGACCACTTCAGTTTCATGCCCAGGAGCTATTTTAGGTTAGCTGCAGTTTAAGATTTGTGTGTACTTAGTACCCACTAAAAGGTTGTTGCCTACTATACTGGAGTTTTCCCTCTTTCTATCTATTTATTTTAAATTAATGGGTGCCGAGCCTGGTGTTTTTCGAGCTTTAGTAACATATTCGAGCTAAAGTCTGCGTTGTGTGCGCACTGAAATAAAATGACGTGTTTATGTAATTTCGCCGGTGATTTTCGTGTTTTTTGGATTTCTGATGGATTTTTGTAAGTTTTGTATTTAAAAACGCCTTTCCGCCGACTTCTCTGTACTTACTTTTTGTTCTGCATAATCTTTTTCTAGGGATTCAAAAAAAAACCCGGATTTTAGGGTTTCATGCTAAAGTATAATCCAACACTGAAGCCAATTTATAGTAAGACATAATTATTCACTTTATTTTAATTTAGATATTGCGCATTTAACGGACGATTCAGTTGTCTGCAGTGGACATTTCCAACCAGACAACTTTCATTTGACGAACAGACGGTGGATGTTAACTACAGGAGCTGTACCTTCGATATTTAAGGTATATTTATTAAAAAATACTAAACACGTATTATCAAATTAACCCATATCGTAAATATTTTTAGTCCATGAGTGAAGTTTATAACCATTCAAACAAACTTCAGAATGTTTGCAATTCTCGAAATATGGATACTCAAACTGCCACTGCATCGTTTGAAATGACGGATTTACTGAATACGAAACCATCTTTAATGCAAAAATTAAAACGCTTGTAAATTCGATTCAATAAACTTAAAGAAGAATTCCAAAATGAAAAACTGAAAACCCAAGAAAGTTCTGATATGAAGCATATTAGGCAAATTAAAACAGATGCTGACAGAATGAATTCGCGCGCAATACTCTTGTTGGATCAAATTAGAAACTGCAATAAAAAGAATCCACAATGGTCAGAAATGAGTATTCTTCAGTGCATTGCATGGAGATTTTATTCCCCTAATGGTTATGAATTTCCTAGAAATTTTCTCCTAAAATTGCCATGCAAAAGCACATTACAAAAATATTTTGGAGATGGTAACGAAAATTTAATTAAAAACCGATTAATGTGCGAAATTAAAACCTTGAATGCCGCAGAAAAGATTTGTCTTTTGGTGGTTGATGATATGGCAGTCAAAGAGGCCGTTTATTATTCAAAAGCTGAAGATCGGGTATTTGGCTTAGAGACGATTCCTATTACGTCGGATGATAAAATTGGTATCAAGCCCGTAATTGCAAATCAATTGCTTTGTTTCGTTATTCAAGGACTTTCTACAAAGTATATCATCCCAGCAAGTTATAATTTTCATAGAAAGTTAAATAACAGAGAATCGTATAAGTTAACAATGGACGTTTTAAGATTACTCGCCGATTGTGGATTTATAGCCATAAGAATTGTAGGAGATAATCATAAAAACCATGTTGCACTTTTCAAGCATTTTGGAAGTGGCATGCTGCAGAATGTTGTTCCTCATCCTTATAATTCTGCATTCAAACTTTCTCCAAGTTTTGATTATTGTCACGCGTTGAAAAATGACAGACATTTATTTTTAGATCATGACATTTCTGTAAATTATTTAAAAGAACTTGTCGATCTACGATCTACAAGAATGCCCACTGTTGACTATACCAGCAATGCAAAATTTACACACAATAAACACAACTATATTACTGTTACATTGGACGAGACAACAACTGAAAAACTAGAAGGATTAAGTTAATGTTAATTTAATTTTAAAGAAAGTTTTTGTTCATTATCTTTCTAATAATTCTATTTTTTCGTGCAATTTTCATTCTAGTATTGTTTGCGAAGTAATAATAGAAAAACGTGTGCCTCCTGTTTTAGTAAATTACTGCAATTTACACTCACAAAAAATAGAAAGGGGAGTATTTCTGTTAGCACTAAAAAAAGAAAACTTTTGAAATTAAACTGATTGTTCACCTAGATAGTGTTTTATTCTCATTATTAACATTATAATTAATATTTAGCTATAGTTAAATTAATTTAAAAGGAGCAGTAGTATTTCATGGATTCATTAATAGTATACTATGTGTTCCGCAAAGTGTGTGCCGCGGCACACTGGTGTACCCGTGGTCATTAGTTGGTGTGCCGCGGAAAAATGCCAATTTTTGTGAAGATAATGCACTAATGCACCTACACAGAGCTGAGAGTTATGCGAGCGAAACGCTTCGTTGCGCGAGGAGAGGGACAGCCTCACCCGCGCGCCGCGCGCATGCACGTGTCAATGTGGCATTGTGACGCTGCGCCCCGCTTAGTCGTCGTCGCGCCGTTTTGTAAACAGAAACAAATCGCTATTCGCCAGTAACTAGCCGCTAGTTTGTGATTGTGTCGTCACGAACGTAATTGACTTTGTTTATTACAAATAAATAGACCATAATACATGTATATAATGGATAAATTCGTTAAACGTACCGCAAGTTTGTCAAGTGAATCTAATGATTTCCAAGAAGAAGCAAAGTCAACGAAGAAAAAACCTAAGCTTGTTAATCGAAAATATGATGAGAGCTATGTAAGTTATGGCTTTATATATTGCGGAGACGAATCATGCCCAATCCCAAAATGTCTTGTTTGTGGAGAAACTTTGGGCAATAATTCGATGGTGCCCAGTAAACTTTTACGACATTTAACTACTAAACACCCATCGGTGGCTCAAAAAGACAAAGCCTTTTTCCAACATTTGAAAGACCAGTCTAAGAAACAGGTAACTCTCATGAGTTCGTCTTTCAAAACATCAGACAAAGCGCAAAAAGCAAGCTACGTGATCGCTAACATGCTAGTTAAATCCAAGAAGCCTCATTCTCTCGCTGAAACTTTAATTTTACCTGTCTGCAAAGAAGTTGTCAAGATTATGATTAGCCAAGAAGCCGCTAAGGAAATCGAAAAAATACCTGCGTCAGCAGATACGATCTCACGTCGCATTAATGATATTTCTAGCGACATTGAATCAACGTTAATTGAAAAATTAAGACTTAGTGGAGGGTTTGGGCTACAAGTCGACGAGTCTACTGATATCAGTGGTCACGCGCATCTCATATCAAATGTGAGGTACACTGACGGATATGAAATAAAAGAGGACTTTTTATTTTGTCTGCCACTACTTGGTTATACCACTGGAGAAGAAATATTCAAAGTAACAGACCAGTACTTCAGTGAGCATAATTTGGAATGGCACAACTGCATAAGTATTTGCACAGACGGAGCAGCAGCTATGACAGGAAAAATTAGGGGATTTATAACCAGGGCTTCCGAAAAAAACCCTAATATTAAAAATTTACATTGCTTTTTACACAGGGAAGCACTGATGACGAAATCTCTGCCTGATGAATTATTGACTATCCTACAAGAAGTCGTCAAAATTGTCAATTACATCAAGTCGCGACCGCTGAACTCTCGTCTGTTTAATGCAGTGTGTCAGGAAATGGGATCAGATCATCAGTCACTTCTGTTTCATACAGAAGTACGATGGCTTTCTCGCGGAAAGGTGCTTTCTCGGATTTACGAGCTAAAAAATGAGACCCAGACGCTTTTAGAGGCCCAGGGTTCACATTTTGCTTCTTTGTTTAAAAATGAAGAATGGGTAGCAAAACTTGCATATCTGGCGGACATATTCGCTCATTTAAATGAGCCCAACAAAAAAATGCAAAGCAGGAATTCTAATATTTTAACGTCATCGGACAAGATTGAAAGCTTTCGCGCTAAGTTGGTGTTATGGATCAGCCATGCTACCAATGGTAGTAATGAAATGTTCCCAAATGTCATGGCTGCCGATTCAGAAAAAAAGTGCAGACTTTGATAGTGAAACACTTGGAGCTATTAGCAGAAAAAATGAACTCTTATTTTCCTAAGTCTGATCTGCAACCTATGGACTGGGTACGAAATCCATTCTCAGATAGCATTTCCCTTGGACACTTACCGATAAACGAGCAGGAAGAATTCATGGAGCTAAAAACTGATCGGACATTAAAACTAAAATTTTCCGAAACAGAGCTAGCACATTTTTGGCTGCATATAAAAAATGAGTATCCACTACTTTCAAAGCGTGCTATTGCAATTCTTTTACCATTTGCCACGACCTACTTATGCGAATTGGGGTTTTCAACTCTCACGACGATTAAATAAAAAAAAAAGAGAACGCCTGAGGACGATCGACGAAGAGATGAGAGCAGCCTTATCAAAGATTGCTCCAAATTTTGATCGCCTGTGCTCAGTTAAGCAGGCTCACATTTCTCATTAAACATATTTTCATATTATATTGATTTTAATAATAAATAAATATTAAATAAACATTGGTTTTTTCTTTGATGTACCTCTAAAATTTCTTGATTTGATAGGTGTACCTTGAACACAAAAAGTTTGCGGAACACTGTACTATGATACTAGTGTATAAGTACGCTTTTAAAGCACGTGCGACGAGTTTAAAACGTTTAACGTCGCTAGTGCTTTAATGGCTCTTATACTCGTGTATCATACGCTATTTTTTCTACGATCGCAACAGAAATATAAAAACTTTGTTCGGTGACACTTTTTCCGTCATATTGTGTTAGATATTCTAGGTTATGTTGATATTCAAACTTACGGCAAAATTATTAAAACACGCCTTCAATGGCAACGTGTTAAAAAGACGTAATTCGCGGGCTAATTTTAAGAGTGCTATAAACGTCACTTTTGACATTAGAAACTGTGCAAAAAGTTCTCTTTTTGACACTATCGTAGAAAAAAGATATGTTAATGCGTATTGTATGCCTTGTAATACCTATATACGCAACCAGGCACACAAGCGCAACGAACTGTAGCCCCTCTACAAACTAAAAAAAAAGTTTTGAACTAAAATTGCGGCATTGGAAAATTCGAGTGTGTCTATATTAATATAGATAGCAGCACCGCGCAGCACAATAAAGAGAGAGGGACGATTGGTGATTTTTTTTCGTTTCACACCCCAGCTTTAAACTACAGGAGTTCGTTCGAGTCGTCGCCGTCGCCTGAGTACATATTCAAAGCCTGCCAGCTAGCCTGTTTTGACATTTATTGCAATAGTTCACATTTTTCCCATTGGCCGCCAGTTGAAACAATTTGACGTTTTAAATTTGAAAGTTTGTGTTTGGTCGACACATTTTTCAAAATGTCTTGTTGCATTCTTTCGTGTGGAACTAATGTCTCCTATCACAAATTTCCATCAAATATGGAAAATGATTGTGACTGGATAAAGGCTATCATGCAAGGGCAAAATATGAAAGCTACCAGTGATGTGGTGGATAAAAAATCTTAATAATGGATGCATAAATATTGGGACAAATTTCCATTGCTAATTATATTAAGGGCCGATTTCATAATCAATTTTAAATCTAATTTTAACTAAAGTAATGTTAGACTGTTCATGATGTCATATGTAGCACATGTTACTGTACACATTCTAATGTCAGTTTAGTTAAATGTAGCTTTAAATTTGATTATGAAATCGGCCCTAATATAAATTTCATATTACTATATTATTTAGTTATTGTCAACGAACGGATATGTGTATGATAAATTAGTAACTTCAAATCATAATTTCTATTTAAGATTACTTTGAGCCTAGTAGTAATAGTATCAAATGAGTGACGTAATGAGTTACTTATCCCACTGGAGTAGATAAATAAATAAATAGAGCTTTTATTAGTTATAGTCTATTTAGTTAGGTACAGTTAACAGCGATTTAATTTAATTTTAATTTGTTAAGTCATTTTGCTGTCGCAGATGCTTAATTGCATTTCACGCCTTTATTTAGGTCATTTTGGTATTTTAAATAGCCACCTAGGCTTTAGGGCAGCGTGCCCGTATGCTAAGCCCTTTTAGTTCTTTATTTGGCTCCATCGCCTAATTCTAGAATCACGATGTCGCACATATTTAGCTCCAAAAGCAGTATTTTTCGTCGGTTGGAGCTCCCCTCTGATGGCGTTTTTCCGAATTCCGAATCTCCTAGAAAGCACGCCGTCGAGGCGTGATGCCATTGGTGCCGGCATTAACTTGTTTCATTTTATCGCCCCGCGATTGGCTGCCAAGGTTTAGTCACGTGGGGACGCGATCAAGGTGACCTTTGCCAACGCTTCCCTCTGGGCATTCAGCCGAGAGCCGTCGAACGAACAAGTGGTCAGATAGTGTGTGAGTTCGTGCGACGCTCCCGCCCTTGGCGGGGGCGTCAGCCTTTTTCCCGTCGAGTGCTGCTTCAGCACGTATGTGACACACGGTTTCGCCTCAAGGGCAGTTGTCCGCAGCCCGTTGCAAAGAACGCTCGTGTGGTGGTTGTGAGTCGGAGTTTTTCGAATTGTCTTCGGCGTAGCGTGGGTGTTTGGAGCCCAGTTCCTGCTTCCGTAAGTAAGGGGTCGTGCCCCCTTCATCTCGACCTACGAGGATCTGTTCCACAGAACGAAAGTGGCCCATTTTTCGTCGTCCCGTTGTACGCGTCCTGGACGCGTCTCACGTCGCCATTAAGGCGGTTGTGCACTCATCCCTACAGCCGTTGTAACATCGAAGGTATCTGCCACCTACGACTGCAGCCTGTCGCAACTCAACTGTACCAGGCTCCCTCGCCGCCTACGCATTAAGGTATGTGTCTTTAACCTGATTACCGCTGTGATCGCGAGTGCTAATTTAATCTTCGCTGTCCGCTGCATAAGGCGTCGCGCCATCATATTGGTGCATTCCTTCAGAATTGCAGACTGTCCATATCGCGAGTGCTAATTTAATCTTCGCTGTCCGCTGCATAAGGCGTCGCGCCAGCATATTGGTGCATTCCTTCCGAATTGCAGACTGTCCATATCGCGAGTGCTAATTTAATCTTCGCTGTCCGCTGCATAAGGCGTCGCGCCCGCATATTGGTGCATTCCTTCAGAATTGCAGACTGTCCATATCGCGAGTGCTAATTCAATCTTCGCTGTCCGCTGCATAAGGCGACGCGCCAGCATATTTGTACTCATTACTACTCATTACTGTTCATTACTGTTCACTACTGTTCAACATCTGTCGCTAAGTTTAGAGCGCGCGTGCCAGCTGGTGCCCTTAATTATAGTCTAAGTATAGATATAGGGCGACGCACTCTGCCGCCCCATTGTAACCCGAAGTTCAATACATGATTGGTTAGTTAAGGGATTTATTGTTTTGTTTCGACTTGTGCATGTTCTGTTACAGATAGACGCCCCCTTCATTGTACTGATTCTTGTACGACGGAACGAGGGAGCTTTGAGCGTGCAGGTGGGTGAGACAGCTGCGTAGTCGCGGTCGGATTGACACCTAATTACAATCCTTGCATAAGTCAATCCCGAAATTGTTATTTGACCTTGCAACTCTTGAGTAATCCTATTGGCGGAGTATTTTGCATGCTTCGCTCCCGTCTAACCGTCCAGGCCCGGTTAGCCGGGTTAAGACAGGCTTGGTGGCGCCCTCATGATTTCGACATACCCTGTATATATTATGCCACCACACGCTTGCCCAGAACGTATCGTGTGACTCACGCCCGACTCCCTGAGCGTCCCAGCCGTGGCCCTTTTAGCCTATTTCGAACCGATTTCAGGGCAAGTGTGCCAGTTTTTCAGGACTGATTCCGTGGTGCGATGCTCACCTTGGGTGGGTGTCGTAAAGTTCTTTTAATACCGTAACAGGCTAATTTTGGCTATCCCAACGTGTGGGCCTGTTTTTTTTTCTGATATTCGTCTTCTCGTTAAGCCCCTTCGTTGTGCGTCTTAATTTTGGCGTCCAACATCGGGGGCCTTGTATGTTCGTTTTTCTTATTAAGCCACCCGTTGTCTGCCTAATTTTGGCAGCCCATCGTGTGAGGCCTTGTGGGGCCTTGTGGCGCCTTGTGGCTCCTTTGTTCTCGTCAACGCGCCTAATTTTGGTGCTCCAACGTCTGGAGCCTATTGGTGCACGACAACGCCCGACCTCATTTTGGGGTTTTCTTTTTTTTGCGTTGTGTGTCTTAATTTTGGCGCCCAATGTTTTTTTTTCGTAATTTCGAAGTGGTATGGACTGGTAAACCGTTTTTTTTTCTTAGTAGAATATTTTACCGAGCTTCTTTTCTTGTTTTCTATTTGTCTTTTCCTATTTTCTTCTGTTTTCTATGTCTTTTCTTGTCTTTTCCTGTTCTTAGTTTATTTTCATTAGTTTTCTTGACCGTGTATATGTTTTTTCTTAGTTGTCATTTGTCTTTACGTTTCTTTTCTTGTTTTCTATATGTTTTTTCTTGTCTTTTCTTATTTTCTATTTGTAGTTTTGTGTTTTCTTGTTGTTTATCGCCTTTTTGAGTTTTCTTTTTGTGTTTTTCCATGTCTTTTCATATTTTGAGTATCTTTTTCGTCATTTTTACCGTCGTTTCTTGTTTTTCTTAGCCAGTTCATACTACCGAGATCTCTCGTTGCATTTAGTGCAGATTTTATCCCGTATTAGTCGGATTTAGTACCAGATGTTGTTGAGTGAAGGTACCGACCTTGTTTTTTTTAAAAGTCTTTTCGAAGGCTTAATTGGGAGTTTCGATTCCCTGTCGTTTACATTGTTTAGCCTTGGGCTAAGTTGACACTTTTGGTGTACCGAACTGACGTTTGTCAATTTTGACGTTCACGTTAGCGAGGTTTATCGATTTTGACGTTGATGATTACCGATTTTGACAATTTTTTTTTTTGCTATCGTTTGGTGTTGTGTCGCGTTGATTTTTGGTGAGCAGGTTGGAATTCATTTTCACCTTCATTACCGTGTTTTGGTTTGTTGATAAGGTATGGTGTGTTGTTGGTGTGCTTGGGGAGATTCGCTCGTACGGTTATTACGTCCCTCAGGCCATCTTCTTAGTTGGTTTGACGTGGTTATTTTCGTTTGGCCTTTATCTCATTCTCATTATTATCATGTACCGCCCAACTTTGTTTACCGACTTCTTCATGGACACCCCTAACAGTTATCGCAGTGTTTTGTACACATACCGTTAGCATTTAACGAGTCTTTACCGCTGGTCGGAATGCTTCGTACTTGTTGACGTTTTGTTGTCATTTAGCGTACCCTTTTTGTCTGATGACGTCATGTTGTCAAGTATCGTGTTCTTTGTGAACAGTTTCGTTGAAGCTTCTGAGCTTTGTGTGGCGGTAATGGCCTGCTGTCCGCATGAGGTTTCTTAAGTGTAAAGTGTTTAAGTATTTAAAGATTTTTGAATTTTCCGTATAGTGATGCCCTGTTGGTTTCGTGGCCTAGCGCTCTTTTACCATACCGTTGGCCGTCGCCATTTTCAACCACCTGTGTGGGATTACATAAAGAGAGCGTGTTTCTGGTCATTTTGTTTCGTGCGGACCCTGTCGTCGTAAGGTAGTCCCTTTGGGCCGCATGGAGTTCTAAAAAGGATTTATTGGGCATGCGTCATCGAACGCCTACACCCTTGGAGACTTGGTTCTTCTGGATTTTCTTTTGGTGTTCGGTGTTGGAGTCATTTTCGAGCTCGCGCTTTGCGGTTTAATAGTCGACTTGGCTCCGGCATCGGCATTGATTGAGGATTTCGGCGGACTGAGTTTTTCCTATCACTGATTATGACTATTTTTGACAGTTTCTGTCACAACCATTTCCCTTTTTTTTTGGTGGTTCATCCTCTTCTCTTGGGTACTCATACCAGTTGTGGGATCCACACAATGCGCCGATCTCGTGACGCGCAGCGTGCCCTCTTCAGGTAACCCTTGGGTGGGACTTTGGACTTCCATTTCTATGCCCCCCCTCCCTGTGTTCTTTTGGAACGGTTGGTAGGAAGTGTCCACAGGTGTAAGACCTATTTTACCTGATTTTGGACTTAAATTTACGTATTTTCTACTGGCGTATCCAGTCTTTCTTCTTCCTCTTCTCTCTTCCCACCTTTGCACCCTATCTGGTGGCCAGTGTGCGTAATCCCTTTGGGGGTGCACTCTATCGTATCGAATGTTTTTTTGTTTTGTTCGTTTTTCGTTGTTGCGTTTTCGTTTGAGTTCTCGTTACGTTGTCGCAAAATGCCTCGTTGTTTTATAAGAGACTTCGGGGAACTCTCTTTCAAGTAAGGGGAGTGTTAAGTCATTTTGCTGTCGCAGATGCTTAATTGCATTTCACGCCTTTATTTAGGTCATTTTGGTATTTTAAATAGCCACCTAGGCTTTAGGGCAGCGTGCCCGTATGCTAAGCCCTTTTAGTTCTTTATTTGGCTCCATCGCCTAATTCTAGAATCACGATGTCGCACATATTTAGCTCCAAAAGCAGTATTTTTCGTCGGTTGGAGCTCCCCTCTGATGGCGTTTTTCCGAATTCCGAATCTCCTAGAAAGCACGCCGTCGAGGCGTGATGCCATTGGTGCCGGCATTAACTTGTTTCATTTTATCGCCCCGCGATTGGCTGCCAAGGTTTAGTCACGTGGGGACGCGATCAAGGTGACCTTTGCCAACGCTTCCCTCTGGGCATTCAGCCGAGAGCCGTCGAACGAACAAGTGGTCAGATAGTGTGTGAGTTCGTGCGACGCTCCCGCCCTTGGCGGGGGCGTCAGCCTTTTTCCCGTCGAGTGCTGCTTCAGCACGTATGTGACACACGGTTTCGCCTTAAGGGCAGTTGTCCGCAGCCCGTTGCAAAGAACGCTCGTGTGGTGGTTGTGAGTCGGAGTTTTTCGAATTGTCTTCGGCGTAGCGTGGGTGTTTGGAGCCCAGTTCCTGCTTCCGTAAGTAAGGGGTCGTGCCCCCTTCATCTCGACCTACGAGGATCTGTTCCGCAGAACGAAAGTGGCCCATTTTTCGTCGTCCCGTTGTACGCGTCCTGGACGCGTCTCACGTCGCCATTAAGGCGGTTGTGCACTCATCCCTACAGCCGTTGTAACATCGAAGGTATCTGCCACCTACGACTGCAGCCTGTCGCAACTCAACTGTACCAGGCTCCCTCGCCGCCTACGCATTAAGGTATGTGTCTTTAACCTGATTACCGCTGTGATCGCGAGTGCTAATTTAATCTTCGCTGTCCGCTGCATAAGGCGTCGCGCCATCATATTGGTGCATTCCTTCAGAATTGCAGACTGTCCATATCGCGAGTGCTAATTTAATCTTCGCTGTCCGCTGCATAAGGCGTCGCGCCAGCATATTGGTGCATTCCTTCCGAATTGCAGACTGTCCATATCGCGAGTGCTAATTTAATCTTCGCTGTCCGCTGCATAAGGCGTCGCGCCCGCATATTGGTGCATTCCTTCAGAATTGCAGACTGTCCATATCGCGAGTGCTAATTCAATCTTCGCTGTCCGCTGCATAAGGCGACGCGCCAGCATATTTGTACTCATTACTACTCATTACTGTTCATTACTGTTCACTACTGTTCAACATCTGTCGCTAAGTTTAGAGCGCGCGTGCCAGCTGGTGCCCTTAATTATAGTCTAAGTATAGATATAGGGCGACGCACTCTGCCGCCCCATTGTAACCCGAAGTTCAATACATGATTGGTTAGTTAAGGGATTTATTGTTTTGTTTCGACTTGTGCATGTTCTGTTACAGATAGACGCCCCCTTCATTGTACTGATTCTTGTACGACGGAACGAGGGAGCTTTGAGCGTGCAGGTGGGTGAGACAGCTGCGTAGTCGCGGTCGGATTGACACCTAATTACAATCCTTGCATAAGGCAATCCCGAAATTGTTATTTGACCTTGCAACTCTTGAGTAATCCTATTGGCGGAGTATTTTGCATGCTTCGCTCCCGTCTAACCGTCCAGGCCCGGTTAGCCGGGTTAAGACAGGCTTGGTGGCGCCCTCATGATTTCGACATACCCTGTATATATTATGCCACCACACGCTTGCCCAGAACGTATCGTGTGACTCACGCCCGACTCCCTGAGCGTCCCAGCCGTGGCCCTTTTAGCCTATTTCGAACCGATTTCAGGGCAAGTGTGCCAGTTTTTCAGGACTGATTCCGTGGTGCGATGCTCACCTTGGGTGGGTGTCGTAAAGTTCTTTTAATACCGTAACAAATTTTGCATGTAATGAAAAACTTGCCTGTAGCCAAAAATCTGAAATAAAATAGTCATTATATTATGTATTTGCCATTATGTATAATGACTATGTTTTTACAGTAATATCACTAAAACGGACTTACACCCTAAGAACGCTCTAGTCGTTTATATTTATTTGGTTATCGAACATGTATCATTGTTGCTAGATGTCGAATGCTCCAAAAGATGGTCATACATAAGAGATTATTACATCAGAAAAAGAGGAAACCCCGGTACAGGTTCTTCAGGTGAAGCAGCCAAAAAACGAACGGAACAGCTAACATCTTTAGATAGTTGTTCCTCAGGCAAAAGAGGGTATAACTAATAAATTACTATCTAGCGTATAAGGCTAAATGCCTACAATTTAAAATTATTTTTAGGACTACTAGCAACATTCCTGGTGATGACTGTACTGACAATGAACAAAACAGCATCAATGACATCAGCCACGAGGGGAATTTATCTGAAACTGTTCCAAACATAAATGAAGAAGCGGAAGAGCCACATACATCGAATGAGAATATCCTTGGTAGCACTCAAGAGCAAATTTATACAACGCCGTGCAATTTAAACAGTTCACCATATTCAAATTCGAAATAAAAAACATTTGACGAGAGAATGAAACTCCTCCGAGAAATTGCAGAAAGAAAACGAGAACCGGTGATTCAACCAGAACAGGATGTCAACGATTTATTTGCCTCAATGGCCAAAATGGTTAAAAAGTTGCCAGAAATGCAACAGTCCAGGATAAAAATGCAAATTGGTCATCATCTGCATCTAGCTACGCAGCATCCAGCTGTTATAATGAGGATTCTCCATTTTTGCTTCCTGTTACATCTTGTTCCACACCACAGGCAAATGCAGTGCCATCAACAAATAATCAGTACAATTTAAACTTTAATAACTATCATTTATAAGTATTGTTCTGAACATAATAAATAACATTGAACATGTTCTATAGTAAGAATACATAATGATATATTATATACAATAGATGCTTGTACGGAAAAGTAATAACCGAAATATATATATATAATAATCCCAACTAATGTTGCACTGCATAATTATGTTGCCACTCAACAGCCCCTGGGCCGTTGAAGTAATTTTTAAATATTTCTCGAATTTGAGTGTGATTCATTCGGGCACGGAAATTGTGTTCTGTCATAGTGATTAAATTTTTAGTGGGTAATGGAAGTGCATCATTAATATGTTTATCCGCAAACGTCACAAAAGTGACAACTTATTTGTCTTTATTGACAAGGTAAAAGTGTCACTTTATCTGCCTAAGCAGACAAAATAGCGACTTTTGCGTACTTTATCTGCCTAAGCACACAAAATGATTGCTCTCTTTCTTTCTTTCTATGTTTGTTCGCTATCTCCTCCGAAGATACTGGACCGATTAAATTGTATGATGGCTTAAAATTTTGCTAATTTTTAGAATTAGTTCGTAGGCCGGTTTTTATTTTCAAAAAAGTACGAAAAAGTTTTAATTTGAATAAACCTTTAAGCAGCGGATCGGAGCATCTGTCGCCGTGGGTTATGGTGTGACAGCTGCTGCGGCCGTGTGCTATTAGCACGGGTGATTCAGTATGTTCATATATCATTACAGTTGCGCGTTATCTGAACAACAGAGGTTGGCGCAGGGGTACAGTGCTAGCCTGAAATTTACCTGAATACGTTTGCGGATAAAATAGTATATGTTATTCGGAGTAAAAGTGACTTTATGTGGCTTAGCTGAATTATTTGCCTCACTAACGTTCGGCTAAATAAACTGCAGCTTCGCCACATAAAGTATCACTTTTACTCCTAATAACATAATCTACTATTTTTGACCTGGGGCAAGTACTTTTGCTCCCCGTAAAATGTTATATAATATGCAGGCACATGTAATCAAATTCTCTGTAGTTTCTGGGGCAGTAGCAATAGGTAGGAAAAAAGTCTGAAGTAACCGCATAAATTTCCGAAAATGTTTTCAGTTGTCCTTCGGGCTCGAGATAGTCGATAATTTATATACAGCATTTGATGGGTCATGTAGAGATTGCTGTCTTGGGTAAGGTTTCATTAAGTTTTCGTGCAGAGCAAACGCTTCATCTCTTACAATTACATGGGGTATAATATTATCCGTTCCGGGTAGTGCTTTTGGTGCTGGTATGTTGAATGTACTATTTTTTATCTTTTTCCCTATTTTGTTCTTTATGTAGATACCAGGATCTCCTTCTCTACCATAGGAACCGACATCAATAGCAATGAATTTACACTCCGCGTCAACAACTGCTAGCAAAACAATTGAATAGTACTCTTTATAGGTAAAATATAACGATCCACTGCGTTTGGGAGTCTTTATCCTTATATGTTTACCATCTATCACTCCGACGCAGTTCGGAAAATTCCATTTAGAAAAAAATGGCTACTGATTTCTTGCAGTTGATCGTCTGTTGGTGACGGCATAATTAACTTAAACATTCTTTTGATAATGGCTTCAGCAACCTCTCTTATTAATTATGACACTTATTCAGGAATGGCTTACTCGATATTGGAAAGCAAGTGATCTAAAAGACTCTCCTGTAGCCAAATGCCTGAAATAAAAAAAATCAAATTATATATTTTTTTCAGGTTTTGACTGCAGTAAAATGTGCGCCTACGTTCAGAAAGCGTTCTTTGTCCAGCAGCAAATGAAGCCAATCACACGTTTACCTTAAATGACCAAGGCCAAATGTTTTTCAATATGTAACGCAATATAATATTACAATTCAAGATATTATTATAAAACATTACATTTATTTATTTATTTATTGCTTTTATAAGCCTTAATTATATATTACAGCTAAAAAGACATCACCTTGTTTGTAATTCAGTGTATTTACCTCACAAGTATACAACTTTTCTTCTGGACATATGGGCTTTTTGTGTCTATTATATGTTGTTAAGCGAAAGTGTTGCCTAAATTTTTCATCATTGCAGTGCATATGGCGACGCACTAAAATATTAAATGCGCCCTCTGTAGCACGGTTTTTAAACATCACGTTTTCCTCCAAACGATGGTGTCCGTCTTCCAATGACTCCTCATCTTCTAAATATACTAATAATGCTATGTCTAGATCGTCCATTTTCTATCGCTGTCCGTCACACCACTTGAGTGAAAATTGACACTAGGAAAGCATAACTTCGTTACCGTTTAAGACGGCTGCATAAAAACGCCGCCGCATAACGACATTATAACGGCCGCTAGATAACGGCACCGCTTTTTTAGAAAACCAAAGCTTATTAAGCCTCGGTTTCCTAGGATAGCGTCGGCGTTATAATGCGGCCGTATTATTACGGTGAGTGACGTCACGAAAAGCGTTATCATAGTTTATAAGTAGGTGTGGTATGCTAGAGAGCGGTAACCATCACCGTCACGTAAAAAAGCGGCAACGCAATATTTGTGCGGTGTTGGTGACGGCAGGGAACAGTGCGTGCAACGTTTTTTGACGGATAAGGTCGCTATTTCTGTCTAGAAAATGGCGCAAACCAGTACTTGGAGTAGTGAACAAGATGAAATTCTAATTGATTTTGTGCGAAACCATGAAATTATTTATAACATTAAAAGCAAGGAATATCGAAATGCACAAGCCAAACAAAATGCCTGGAAGGAAATTGGAACAATTCTACATACAACAGGTACGTACATGCTCATTTTCTGTATAACAGGGGGGGGGGGGGGCGTGAAATATGTTATTATGGTTAATATAAAGGGCATTGAGTTGCTTATTGTTTAGAAAAATGTCGTAATTTAGATATGGAGTAAAAACGTCTGTATGGGAAAAAATAAAACATCATAATTAAATTTTAAGTACGAAATTTAAAATATGAAATATTGAACCTACCGAAAGAAAAGACAAAATAATGTTAAAACCCTAGAGTGTATCTTCTAATTCTCTCAAAAAGCGGAAAATTTGTATTTTTAATTTTTTGCCCCATAGTTACACATTTTTGTATGTATATTTGTGTTTAGTGTAATATACACATATTTTCATAAAATGCCATGTTTCAGATAAAATTGACCTTTCGTTTAATGTATTTATGTATTTATTCCAAGCTGTAATTTATAATATATCATAGAAACTAATATACATGCAGAAAATAAAAAACACTTCAATGATGTCTGTAATAATTATTCTGCCATTCTACTGCACCTGGTCCATTAAAATAGGTTTTAAATTTATCTCGAATATCTGTTGATAAATTCGGTGCACGGATATTATTTGCTACGATGGGAATTAAATTTTTTGTTGGTAATGGAAGAGCATCATCAAAGTTATCTGGATCAGGAGGCGGTATTTTAGCTTCTCGTAAGATATTGTGCAAAATGCAAGCAGACGTAATTAACTTATCCGTAGTTTTTGGGGCAGTAGCAATTGGCTGAAAAAAAAATCGAAAATAAGCACACATGATCCCAAAAGCATTTTCGGTCGTCCTTCTTGCTCGAGATAGGCGATAGTTATATATAGCTTTTGATGGATCAAGAAGTGATTGTATTCTAGGGTAGGGTTTCATAAAATTTTCGTGAAGTGCGAAGGCCTCATCTCCAACAAACACATGTGGTACGACAGTATCTGTTCCAGGTAGTGACTGCGGTGGTGGAATATTGAATGTATTGTTGCGAATGTTTTGTCCAAACTGACTTTTTAAGTAGATTCCTGCATCTCCTTCTCGACCATATGAGCCAATATCTACCGCTACAAATTTACATTCTGCATCCACAATTGCCAGCATAACTATAGAATAAAATTCCTTGTAGTTAAAGTAAATAGAGCCACTGTTTTTAGGCGCCTTTATCCTTATGTGTTTCCCATCCATGGCCCCCACACAATTTGGAAATTGCCAAGTTGACAGAAATGTCGTTGAGATCTTTCGTAAATGTTCCATTGTTGGCGAGGGAATTATTATATTAAGCATTCTTTGGACGATGCTATCCGCAACTTGTTTTATGATGAAACTTATCCATGTATGACATATCCTATACTGGAATGCAAGTGATCTAAATGACTCTCCAGTGGCCAAAAATCTAAAAGAAAATTTTTTTTTTCAGATTTTTGAGTCTACTAACAACATTGTTTATTATATTTATAGTTTCTGTGAAATTGTTGCATGTTTTAAAAGATTAAAATTAATATTTGCATCGTGAGGAGGAGATTACAATGGTGACATTATATTTATTTTTAAAATGTTAGGTACTACTAATTAAAACATCTTTGTTCGTTTGTTAATTTCAACATCATTTAATTACAAATATAATGTCAACATTGTAATCTCCTCCTGACGATGCAAATATTAATTTGTGAAACCGGTAGAGTTGTAAATATACTTATATATAAATTGTGAAATTCAATTTTAATCTCTTAAACAATTATTTATTATTATAGATGTCGACTGCAGTAAGAGGTGGGCATACATACGCGATTATTATATACGGCGGAGAGGAAAACCGGGAACAGGTTCAAGTGGGGAGGCGGCAAGAAAGCGATCAAAGCTACTGTCATTCCTAGATAGTTATTCCTCATTCCTCATTCAGTGTATTAGAAACAAACACAATTATCTTGAATCCATCTTAACTGAACAAAATTTTGACGTGGTGATGATTAGTGAACATTGGCTTAAGGATGGAGAAAAACATTTATATACACCAAATAATTACAATCTAGCTTCTTGTTACTGCCGATTGGAGAGTGAATGTGGAGGAGTATGCATTTTTACTAGATCTGATCACGTTTTTACATCATTAAATTTCATTAATGAACTTAACAGTGAAAAACATTTTGAATGCACTGGCATTAAACTTGCTGATTTGAACTGTGTTGCGGTGGCTTTATATCGTTCACCATGTGGTAATATCGATATCTTTAAAAATAAACTTTCTCATGTTCTTGACTTAATATCTAAATATTTTAAAAATAGTAAACTAGTGTTTGGTGGCGATTTTAATATAAATTTTGCAGTTAAATCTAAGGAAAGCATCGAAATTACTAACATATTCCATTCTTTTGGATTACAAAAAAATATCACCGACTTTACTAGAGTACAAAAAAATTCCAAGTCGTGTATCGACAACATCTTCACAAATTTTGAAACACAACTTGCAGCTGTGGCTGAATTTCACTTATCTGATCATAAATCTCAAATAATTAAATTTAACACTATTCAAAAACTGGCGACCTCTGTTTACAAAACCGTACCAAATAAAAGTTCTAGAAATAGAATCAAATTTTCAAATTACCTCTTAACTGAAGATTGGGTAGAATTATATAGAGAGTCTGACCCAACCTGCGCAGTTAATGCTTTTTATAAAGTTTTTTCATATTATCACGATTTATCTTTTCCTCCCATTAAAATTAATACAAATAACAAACGTAAAAATGCCTCTATATTTACCAATCCAGAAATAGTTTCGGCCAGGGAAGAAATAAATCGTCTTGGAAACATTTTGAAATTGAACTTGCAAAATAATGATCTTCTATCGGCTGAATTTAAACAAAAAAAATACGAATACGAACAAAAAATCTTAAAATTAAAAAAAGAAAAAATCAGTAAAGAAATCTTGGAGTCTGATAATAAACAAAGAACAATATGGAGAATAATAAAAAAAGGTGTAAGCAATATCAATAGCAATGGAGTGGTAAGTGTGATTTCCCCAGAATCTCACAACGACTACTTTGTGCATGTAGCCGACGATTTATTATCAAATATTCCCCCATCAAAGTACTCACACAGTGTTTATCTAAAGAAATTACCAGTAAACAATGAACAATCACTCTTCTTATATACTGTTGAGGAATCCGAGGTAGAAGATATTATAAAGACATTAAAAAAGTCAAAATCATTAGACCTATATAATCAATCGGTTTGTATGTACAAAGAAAATGTTTTATGTTTATCTGCCCCGATAGCTCATATTGCAAACATCATATTAAACACGGGCATATTTCCTAATAAATTGAAACAAGCCAAAATTATACCTCTATATAAATCGGGTGAAATTGATGACAGATCCAATTATAGACCCATTGCGCTTCTCCCCATTTTGGCCAAAATTATAGAAAAAATTATTGCAGTTCGAATTCTAAATTTCTTTGAAACCAACCATATTTTTACGGACAGACAGTTTGGGTTCAGAAAAGGAAGGGACACGTCGGGAGCCGTGCTGAATCTCATTAATTATATAACAGAATCATTGGAAAACAAAAAATCTTCCTTTGCACTATTTCTTGATTTAAGCAAGGCGTTCGACTGTGTCTCAAAAAGCATTTTACTAGATAAACTGGAGTATTACGGTTGCAGGGGAGTAACTCTAAAACTAATGTCATCCTACTTATCTGACAGATCTCAATGTGTATTTTGCAAAGGTCAGTATAGCCAGATGTCTTCAATTCAACATGGTGTCCCACAAGGAAGTGTATTGGGACCGTTATTATTTTTAATCTATGTTAACGATTTGCCTAATGCCATCCCAGTTTTCACGACTTTATTTGCAGACGATACGACCTTTGCAAACCACGTAGAAGATGATACTCTAGTCAATCAGTTACAAACCAACATTATCAACCAAGCCTCAGATTGGTTCCAGGCAAATAAGCTTTGTTTAAACCAAAATAAAACTACCACTTTACTATTTTCAAATAAACAAAATATCTGTGAAACCGTCAAATTTTTAGGCCTTACCTTGGATAACAAACTAACTTGGCAAGCACATGTTGACAATCTTTCAATTAAGTTATCAAGAACAATTTATGTAATTAGACAAATAAAAAATCGAGTAAACTTAGATGCTGCCATTACTGCATACCACGCATTATTTCACAGTGTAATGACGTACGGTCTAATAAACTGGGGTACCTCTACACATATTAAAAAAATTTTCATTGTACAAAAAAGAGCCTTGAGAGTGTTGGCGGGAGCGAGTCAGTTAGACAGTTGTAAACCATTGTTTAAAAAATATAACATATTAACGCTACCGTCAGCAATACTATATTGTAATCTATTATACATAAAAGAACATTATGGCGATTATACAAAAAACGGCGATACCCATGGTTACGACACCCGCAGTCGAGGCGATATACAGGTTCCGCAGCAGAGACTAACGTCCACTAAACGAAATAATTTCGGAATAGGATTATTTAATTCGCTTCCTAGTACTCTCAAAAATGCCCCAACAAAACTCTTCAAAGTTAAGCTTAAAAAACATCTTCTGGCCAATGTCTACTATGAACTTTCCGATTTCAGATTTGTTGAAAATTAAGACGGTCTTGTTTTATTGACTTTAGTATTTTTGTTGTTACTGTATTTATCTGTAGTTGACTATTTCTGTAAATGCATTGTATTTTTTATTTTTATATTTTTATATTTAAACTGGAATTGTGACATATCTAAGCACCACGGTGTATATTATGATGAATAAAAATACAATACAATACAATACAAAAGAGAAGGTTTGTTAAATACGTACTATATAAATGTGACGAATAAAATATAACCTCGGTCTGGATTAAAATTATAATACACTTTTTAAATTTTAGCACTATTACCAATGTAGAAACTCCTACTACCTCACATAACACCGAAGAGGAGGCCGCAGATACCGAAATAGACAATGAAGAAGGCTATATTTCATACCAAGCAGATGGTATACAGCACGAAGGCCCCTTGGAAGAGGAAGACAGAACTGTTCAACGAGAGGGTGACAAGGAACGTTCCTACACTAAATCAGATACACCACAACGATCTAAAAAACGACAAAAGACATCACATTCTGAAGAAAGGATTCAGTTACTCAGGAAAATAGCCGATCGGCAGGTTCCTGTCACACCAGAAGCAACAGATGACAACGATCTCTTTTTTAGCTCCATGGCTAAACGTGTGAAGAGGCTACCAAGGCTTGAACAAATACGGATACGGATGGAAGTGGCAAACCTCATTGGCAATGCCGAATTAACATATTTATCGGCTACCCCACACCATAATCGTGCGATGTCTGGAAGTGGCAGTTATTCTCATTATGTTTCGGATAATACTACGCCAGGATATAATAGCCGTGCAACTTCTGTAGCCGATAGTTATTTTGTTTCTGACGATGCATTTTCTCCTGCGTTATCGGCAAATGCTGAAGAATTTTCAGATACTTCTACCCTGCAGTTGTTATAAAGGGTGGTGTTTATATCAGAATAAAATATGTATGGTTCTTGGGATAATAAAGACGATAAAACCAAACTTAATATGCAAAATTATTATTATACTTTATTGCTATATACCTTACCAACCTTAAGAATAAACACAGTTTTTGTTCGGGCGATACTGGTGTTTTCTTTCTATTACATGGCTGCGAGGAAATATCTTCTTTTATGTAATTAAGTACATAATCAAATAAGACAGGAGTTAAACGAAAATATTCCCTGAATTTGTTTTCATTTGTATGCAAGTGTCGACATATTAAAATCTCATATGCACCTTCCATTGCACGTCTTTTAAACATATCAGATTCTGGTAACCGATGTGTTTCTTCTTCTGATGACTCTTCATCTTCTAAAAATATTAACAAAGCCAAATCAAGATCATCCATTTTGACCAACTTCTTTTCACAAAATCAGAACACAACTATAAACAGACGTCTTTCTTGCAAAAACGTCCACCGTCAACTGTTCAACATAGTTTACAAAAGTGATCACCGCAAGAACGGCCGCCTTTTTTCTACCGCATGTTGACGTCATTCACCGTAACAATACGGCCGCTTTATAACGCCGCCGCTATCCTAGGAAACCAAAGCTTTAGTCAACCGAAGGTAAAAAAACATGAATATCTCCAGCGGTGCATAATAGTATATTGTGCACCGAGAGCGAAAACGGGCGTTTGCGCGCCACGTATAAAGTTGAGGTTCCTGAGGCGAAGCCGAGGGGTTCTCAACTTTATAGGGTAAAACAGGGAGACATGACGCGGCGGGAGAGACGACGCAATCCGATAATTCGCTATTTCGGTGCACGCGGCGCCAGTTGCCCAAGATAGGTGCATGCAGACGGTTTACTCTTGCCGTTCGTGAAAAATCGTGTTGAAAGTGCGTTATACTTACAAAATATTTGGTGATATATAGTTGGTAAGTACCGAAAAAGTTTGCAAGGTATTTAGTTTGATCCACTGTTTATTAGAAATCCGCTAAAAGTCGACGTTCTGACGAATGTAGTTTGAAGTTGGGTTATTATAAAAGCTATATTCTAAGGTCACTAGATTAATACACTACGTGTAAGGTAACGCCATTCCATTCCTCGCGTGAGAATGTGAGAAAATTGTGAGATTAAGATAACAAATACAAATTTCCCAAGTGCAATAAGGAAGACATTAGTTTTTGGGAATTTTCTTTTTGGTGTAATGGCACTGCTGTAAAATCGAATTATAGTTAGTTTTTGTTTTTATCGCCAGTTGGAGAAAATTGTGCGACAAGGATAGATATAAAAAATCACTAATGGCGGTACCTTTTGATATAGTGACCTTACTATATCCACTAAGCTAACGCCATCTCTCGGAATTTGTTGTAACCTAAACAGGTGCGTCATCTATCCCATGGGTTTGGGATAGATGACGCATGACGTTTCGGGACAGATGACGCACAATAGTTTTTTATTTTCAGACCCAAAATGCCGACTTTTTACACTAGTCGTAAGAGTACAAGGGGGAAATGGACACAGGAGGACTTGACGAGAGTAGTGAACGCTGTGCTTCAAGATAAGGTCCCCATCAGACAAGCCGCTCGCAATAACAACATCCCTGATAGGACACTATTATACGTGCACGCTTAGAAAAACGAAAATTCATCAAAGGTAGCGGTATGGGAGGGGCATCCTTTTTGGGCGAAGATGCAGAAAGAAAGCTGTGTAACCATATTCAAAAACTACAGGCCTCTGGTTTTGCGCCTACGTCCATAAATTTGAGGGCGATAGCTTATAATCTAGCACAATCTATGGGTCTACAAAATCGATTCAATAAAGATAAAAAGATGGCTGGTGCTGCTTGGCTCAAGCTATTTTTAAAAAGAAATCCCACTTTAAGCATTCGAAAGGCCGAAGGTGTGTCCATGTCCCGAGCCGAAGGTATGAACAAAGAAGAGGTGCAAAAATATTTTGAGCTTTTAACGAAAATACTCACAGAGAATGACCTTCTTGATAAACCTCTAAACATTTTCAATATGGACGAATCAGGGCTTCAATTAAACAATGTACCTGGTAAAGTTGTAGCTGTGAAAGGCAATAAAGACGTCCATGTAGTTACATCGCAAGAACGAGGTGAGACCATAACAGTAGTGGCATGTTGCAACGCAGAGGGAAATTTTATGCCGCCGTACTGCATCTTCAAGGGTGTCAACTTGCAACAACTTTGGCAAGAGAACATGCCACTAGGATCGGTGATCAAAATGAGACGGGAGTCAGCTTACATTTGCGAAGATCTATTTATGGACTGGTTTCTAACCCATTTTTTACCAAGAAAGCCTGCTGGAAAATGCCTCTTAATCTTAGATGGCCATGGATCGCATATGAACTCTTACGAGATGTTGGAGACTGCGGTTCAAAATGACGTTATATTGCTGTGTTTGCCCAGTCACACCACGCACTTTCTTCAACCGTTAGACCGTGCGTTTTTTAAGCCTCTCAAAACATATTTTAAAATATGATGAATTCATTAGAGCCAATCCCTAAAAGAAGATTGAGCGTAGACATTTTGGTGCCCTGCTTGCTACAGCGTGGACTCGCGCAGCAACTAGCCAGACTGGAGCTTCAGGGTTTTCCGCAACTGGAATTTTTCCTTTGAAACCCTCAGCAGTTCCTGAACATGCCTTTCTAACATCAAATAACCTTAACCAAAATCCAGAAAGCGTGGCAGAAGAACAAGATAAAATAGCAGAGATTTTCCGAGAATCAGAGGAACAAGGATCCGCACCTTCACCAACTCGTTTTGAACCTGGACCTTCGACAAGCGCTTCTTCGTTTGGTGTAGATGATTGGACACCAACAAGCAAACCAAACGAAGAAAACAGTCTGCACAAAACTTGACTGATTCATCATTTATTGCAGATAAGAAAGAAAAAAGATTGAAAAGGGAAAAAGTAGAAAACCGTAAGAAGAATAAAATGTCAGAAAAAACAATTAGCAAAACATCACAGAAGACAGACAAAAACATACCCAAGAAGTTGATGACAAACAACCTTGCTAGAATGTGCTGTCACTGCGACTAGACGTGTATACGTGTGTGCGCGCAAATAGTAAAATTGGCCCTCGTTGCTAATAAAATGCCGGTTACTACGAAGCAACAGGAGGAACTACAAAGTTTGATATCAAATAAAATTAGTGCATAATGAAGACTTTCTAAATGCAATTGTAAAAAGTTTATCCGAAGTGATTTTAAAGGTTTTTGAAGCGGAATTCCAGCAATTGTCAGGCAGAGTTGAAGATATGGAGAAAAAACTGGCGACACTTACAGAAGAAAATAAGCTACTAAGAAGGAATTGTTTAAAAGTGTTTGGATTGCCGGAAGTGGCCCAGGAAAATACAGAAACCGAATTGTTAAATTTATTCAACAAGAGAAGGAAATTAAATATCGCCGCAAGTGATATCGAAAGTTCACATCGAATTGGCCGGCTAGAAAATGCAAAAACGCAGCATGGCGTGTCGATAAAAGGAAGGCCAGTTATTGTCAAATTTATGAACTACAAGGTACGTGATCTGGTGTTTAGAAATAAAAAACTGCTTAAGGCTACTGGATTTACTATTCGGGAAAATCTTACTGAAGCACGGTCCAAATTACTGCGAGATGCTACATCTCACTTCAATTATAAAAATGTATGGACGGCTGATGGAAGGATCTTTATTAAACACAAAAATACCACCCACATTGTTACATCGATGGAGGATCTAAATAAAATAACAGTGTAAATAAGTTAAGCACACACATTACAACAGTCGAGTCATTTGTTAGATAAACATAGTGCATTGCGTTTGCTTTTTAAAATATAAATTTACATTCAAATACAATTATATTTGTTTTGGCTTCGGTTGATTTTTGTTTTTGCGTGTACTTTAAGGAAGCACTTTTGCAACGGGAAACACAAATAATACTAAAGGATAAATAATTTTAATTGATTAAGTTAGTTCACCATAACAAAAAACTTTTTTTCTCTCTTATTTATATTTAATTGATCTAATTGTTCTTTGTTTTTTAGGTACCTTAGATGTATTGGATGCACTGTTAAACAATGATTTGCATTTACTATCAAAATTGTAGAGGACTTAGGAGTAAACTGTCTGAGCTGTATAAAGGATCGTGGAATCATGAGTATGATATAATATGCTTGAAGGAAACGTGGTTAACTGATGGAATTGTAGATGGCGAAGTATTGGATAATTCTATTTATAATTTGTATAGATGTGATAGGAATATTAATGTTACAAAGAAAAGGAGGAGGGGTCTTAACCGCAATAAGGAAAAAATATAAAATTTTAGAAAGTAAAATGGTGGAAGATGCACATTATGAAGCTCTGTGCATTAGTATTAAATTAAATAACACAATATTGTATATAATTAATGTGTATATTCCACCAGATTCAGCTCACGGTGTGTACTCTAATTTTTTTCAGTTTCATTGAGCAGATCGCAATTATTAATAATAACATAAATATCTGTGTAGTTGGTGACTTCAACCTGCAAAATATTTATGGCCCAAATACTCAGTTACAAACTTTAGACGTCAAGCATAAAGAACTATGCTTATTTATCAATTTATACGGACTTAAACTAATAAATAACATTAAAAACGTTAATAATAAAACTTTGGATCTTGTTATTATACCAGAAGATTCTAATTTTAAGTGGGTCGTGAAAAAAGAAGTATTGCCTCTAATTAATGTAGATTTACACCATCCACCACTTCTAATAGAAATAGAACCATCTTTGGTTAATGCTAGAAAAGTTAATATTAATCGTTATTCGAATCAAACAAAATTATACAATTTTAGAAAATGTAACTTTTTAAATCTGACTTTAGCAATAAGGGACACGAATTGGCAACCTGTTCTAGAAAATAAGGACGTCAATGAGGCTATTAAATCTTTTTATGATTTAATATATGATATTTTCGATTCTAATATTCCTAAGTTTTCAAAAAAGATATCAAAATACCCACCCTGGTTTAATAAAGAAATGATAGAATTACAAAAAAAAAATTATTATAAAAATATTAAAGATTTATCTGAATATTACCATAACACATATAAAACGATTAGAAGCAGGTTGAAGTCATTAACTGATTCAGAATACAGAAAATATATTAATTCAACTGAAGCAGCTGTTTCGGAAAATATCAATACGTTCTGGACCTACATCAAACATAAACGTAAAGCCAGTAACAATGATAATGTGCATATTAAAGAAAATGGTGTTCCTCTAGATGATGACAAGGCAGCAGATGTTTTTGGCCAGTTTTTCCAATCGGTCTATGTGAGTGCCTCAAACAATTATAATACAAACTCATTAACTATCGACAGTCCCTTAGACTTATTCAATATTCCAAGCATAGCCAGAGATGATTTTAAATTTGCAATCAGGAAGCTGAAGCCAAAGAAAGCGGCAGGACCGGATCTCATTCCACCATATGTTTTAAAGGGGTGTGCACAGTGGTTTGAAATACCGCTACTTCATATATATAACTTAATTATTAATTCTGGAACTTTCCCTAACGTGTGGAAGGAGTCAATAGTTATACCACTGCATAAAAACGGTTGTAAATCTGATGTTAGTAATTATCGGCTGATTTCTTTGGTTTCAGCTCCTTCTAAATTATTGGAACAAATTGTATAACCATGTTAAACCGATCATTTCCGGTGCTCAACACGGTTTCATGACTCAAAAATCAACTGTAACTAATCTGTCAGTATTCACTAACCAGATTTATGAAGCACTAGAAAGAAGCGAGCAAGTAGATACAATTTTTACAGACTTCAAAAAAGCTTTTGATAAAGTCAACCATGGGGTAATTTTGGGAAAGCTGGCCAAATGTGGGCTGTCATGCAATATGCTAACGTTTTTTGCTTCGTACTTGAATTCACGAAAATTTATTGTTAAATTTAATGGCAATACTTCGGGTAAGTTTACAGCAAATTCGGGAGTTCCGCAAGGCTCAAACTTGGGTCCTTTATTATTTTTGATTTTTATTAATGACTTGCCCGATGTATTGGTATTTTCTAAATCTCTATTGTTCGCAGATGATCAAAACATGTTTTTAAAGATCAAGTCAGTTCAAGACTGCATTAAGCTTCAGTTGGATATTGATAATCTGTTTGAATGGAGCGTTAAAAATAAACTTCCGCTTAATGTCAATAAATGCTTAGTAATGTCGTTCAGTCGCAGCAAAGCTCCAATACTATACAAATATAAGATCAATGGCGAAGAACTAAAACGAACTGAGTACGTTAGGGACCTTGGTGTATTGTATGACGGCTCACTGTCCTTCAAGAAGCACATACAAAACATTGTTGCTGATGCATATAAGACTTTGGGATTCGTTATTAGAAAATCTTATGAATTTCAGAATGTAAAAACTGTTAAAATCTTACATTACACGTTAGTGAGACCTAAATTGGAGTACGCCTCGACAGTCTGGTTTCCCCATAAAATAGGAGAAATTAAAGCAATAGAAAGAGTGCAAAATACACTATTACGTTTACTATATTATAAAAACTATCACAATTATCCTGACTACCATTTAATCAGGTCCATAAATTTGCGTAAAGAATTCGAAGTTCAAAGTTTAAGTAATCGCAGAAATATGTCACTTTTACAACTTGGTTTCAAGCTGTGGAATAACTTGCTTCATGAAAGTTATTTATTATCTTTGTTTCATCTGCGTGTGCCTGTAAAAAGTACTCGAGCTGTAGCCATGTTTCACATTCCATCAGTTAATTTTGCATTTAATATTCCCTTTTTAATAATGTTTAGACTCTTAAATGAAATATGCCTACTAACAAATTGTGATTTATCATTCAAATATAAAAAATTTGTAAGCGTAATTTTAAACTATTATAATTTTGATTAAAGATTGTCGTTCTGGTATTCTGGTTTGTGGTTAAAATACAAATGTCATTGTCAATTTGTAAATCGGTTTGATTATTTTTAAGTCCTCTGCAGTTGCCAACACATTTTATTTTTATAATCATTTTGTTAACTAGTTAAATTATTGTTGAACTAGTGTATCTTGTGCTTCCTACCGTTGCAAATGTTTGTTATTCTGATATACCGTATTATGTAATGTTTGTGTCTTTTGTTGTTTTTCGCACAATATTGTTTGCAGAAAGCTGCTGGCAGATGACATCGATTTAGCACTGATCCAAGAACCATGGATAGTTAAGGGACAAGTCCGTGGATTAGGGGGTGCTAAAGGTAGGCTTATTTATAATCATGCAAGTCCTAGAACCTGCATACTTATAAGAAATAATCTAGACTGTTTACCACTAATGGAATTCTGTTCTAGAGACATAACCACAATTAAAATAAAATGGAATAACGATGAAGGTTGTGACCAAGCCATTATAAGCTCCGTCTACCTTCCATCCGATTCCAGGGACCCACCGCCTAGCGAGGAACTAGAGAACCTAGTATCATCTGCCTCCCAAGACGATCTAGACCTCATCCTAGGCTGTGACGCAAATTCTCACCACACCATTTGGGGCAGCACCAACTGCAACATAAGAGGTGAGTCACTTTTAGAATTTATCTTAACTAACAATCTAGTAGTAGTCAATAAAGGTAACACTCCAACCTTTTATAACTCTAATAGACATGAAGTTATTGATATTACCATAACCACTATGAGAATTAGTCAATCAGTGAATAAATGGCAAGTTTCAGACGAACCATCACTCTCTGACCACAATTATATAACCTTTGAACTGTCTCAACGGGAAGTAAGCCAAAGAGTTTACTACAACCCAAGAAAGACAGACTGGGACCTATATAAACAAAAACTACAAGAGAAGATAGAACACCTAAAGTTCAGATCTCCCAATAAAGTAGTTTTAGACTCAAATGCTGACCGGTTAAAAGAGGCCATGATTGACTCCTTTCAGAGTAGCTGTCCTCTAATAGACCCAAGTCAGCAAAGAGCAAAAAAACACACAAATTGGTGGAATAAAGACCTAGAAAAGACCAGACAAGAAGTCAGACGTCTGTTTAACAGGTCTAAAGCCACAAATAACTGGGAGAACTATCACAAGGCTCTCACAGACTATGGCAAAAAGATCAAGGCAGCTAAGATAGCAGCCTGGAAAAAGTTTTGCCAGGAGGTGGAGACCACGCGATCCACAGCTAGACTCCACAAAATCATCTCAAAGCAAGCCATGAACCCAGTAGGCACTCTTAAAAAAGAAAGCGGAGAATACACTACAACGGAAGAGGAGACTTTATCTCTTTTGATAAAAACTCACCTACCCGGAGCAGTGGAACAACCTACTCTGGCTGAACCCAATCATACCCCTAGGAGGGAAGACTGGGAAACAGCTAAGAGAATAGTCAGCAAAGAAAGGATTAGATGGGCAACTAGCCTCTTCAGCCCTTTCAAATCTGCTGGAAACGACGGCATACAACCCGTAATGCTGCAGAAAGGGATAGATATACTGCTGAACCCACTCAAAGACATGTTCCAAGCAAGTCTTGCCTTAGGCTACATTCCCCAAGCCTGGAGAGTGACTAAAGTAGTATTTATCCCTAAGCCTGGTAAGAGCAGCTATGCAGAAGCTAAATCTTACAGACCTATCAGCCTAACGTCATTCCTCCTTAAAACGTTGGAAAGATTAGTAGACAGGTACTGGAGGGAGGAAGCCCTAACTTCACTCCCGATTCACAAATATCAACATGCTTACCAAACAGGGAAGTCATGTGAAACCGCCCTACACCAACTAGTGGGGAAAATTGAGAGAACCTTGGAGTACAAGGAGTACGCAGTCGGAGCATTTCTAGACATAGAAGGTGCCTTCGACAACACCTCCTACCACTCTATTGAAAGAGCAATGACAAACCACCAGATCGATAACACCACGATAAGATGGACTATGGCAATGCTCAACACTAGAGTTGTAAAAGTCAAGTTATTTGACAAGGAAAAGACAGTGCAGGCGACAAGGGGATGTCCACAGGGAGGAGTTCTTTCTCCACTCCTGTGGTGCCTCACAGTTGATGAACTGCTGACCCAACTCAATAACAAAGGCTACTACACTCAAGGATACGCTGATGACATTGTCATACTGATTCAAGGTAAATACCAAAGAACCGTAGACAATGTAATGAAATCAGCACTAAAGATAACCGAAGAGTGGTGTCTAGAGAATAATCTTAGAATTAATCCCAGCAAAGCCACTCTCGTCGCTTTCACTCGTAGAAAGAACATCACAAACAGAATCAACATAAAACTGTTTGAGACAAATGTCAACTGGGAGAACGAGGTTAAGTACCTAGGTCTAACCATCGATTCCAAACTAACTTGGAACTCCCATTTAGACAAAACAATCACCAGGTGCATACAAACATTAGTTATTGGGAAAAGAGCCATAGGTAGTACGTGGGGGCTCAAGCCGGAACTGACCTTCTGGCTGTACAAAACCATGGTTCGACCAATAATTTCATATGGAATAATCGCCTGGTGGCCCAAAATAAAACAAGCAACTGCGATCCACAAAATTAGCAGAATACAATATCTAGCTAATCGGTGCATCACTGGAGCCTTTAAAGGCACCTCAGGACAAGCACTGAATGCTATTTTAAATCTGCCACCTCTGCACATCTTCTTGGAAGGTGAAGCCAGAATGGCAGCCTACAGATTACAAAGTACTGGTCACTGGATGACCACAGCTAATAATCTAGGACATGGCAAGATCATGTCACACATCAACAACCCAATATTAGAAATGGGTTCTGATCTTATAACCAAAGCCTATGACTTTGAAAAGAACTTTACTGTACACACAAGTTGGAATCCGGACCAACTACCAACCCCAACAAATAAGAACATCATTTTTTATACTGATGGATCTAAATTTGAAGGGGGTACAGGCTCCGGTGTGTACAGTACCAATCCTAGAACCAACGAAAAAGTCAGTCTAGGAAAGTTTTGTAACATCTTTCAGGCTGAAGTACAAGCTATTAACGTATGCGCAAACATCAGCATAGAAAAGAAGCTGCTCAATCGAGACATACACATTCTCTCAGACAGTCAGGCAGCACTGAAAGCGCTAAACGCTTTCAGTACTTCATCGAGACTGGTCAAGGAATGCAAATCCAAACTTCAAACCTTAAGCCAGGGAAATACAGTAAAATTATGCTGGATCCCAGGTCACCAAGGTATTGAAGGAAACGAGAAGGCGGACAAGCTCGCAAAAGAAGCAGCCCGTAATGCAATGACCGGTCCAGAACCTGGTCTAAGCATTCAGAAAAACCAAGCCCGCTCAGCCATTAATGAATGGGTCAATACCGCACACCAACTAAGGTGGAGAAACTACAATCAAGCAACACACTGCAAAAGATTGCTAAAAACTCCGAATCCACAAACCACCACGACCCTGTTGAGACTGAACCGAACTCGAATCAAGCAAGTAGTCAGTCTACTAACAGGCACTGGAGCATTCAGAGAATTTATGCACAGGATCAATATCTATAGAGATGAACCTGTTTGCAGACTATGCCAAGAGGATGATGAAACAGCCTATCATATCCTCTTTGAATGCCCAGCATTAGAGCGTAAAAGACACCAACTCGATTGGAGCCTTAACTCTATTGACAACCGCAAGCTAGTAGGGGACATTGCAAGTCTAGTAAAAGATACAGATGTCGGCCTGCTAACTTGAAAACTCCCGACAGTACAAAAAGCCCAAAGGGCTGACGTGCGCATGCCAGCAAAAGGCAGTCGTGGAATCTAATCTAATCTAATCTAATCTAATCATAACAACACATATAAACTAGAGTAAAATGGTAAAATCGTATTTAATATTTGTCAAAATTAATCAATCAAAGCTTCTGTCAATGTTACCAGTAACTTTGCAGCGAATGCCTCTTCAAGAACATTTGTAAGGATATATAAAAACGCTGATAACCTTTAATTTTTGTCCCCTTTAAAGTTTTCTGTATATATGGTTTACAAAACCGCCCAAGATGTTTATTTTTAAAATTTGGTGGTAGTTTCCTTATGTTTAACAGAAGTAACGTTTTACATAATACAAATATACTACAAGCATTTCTAATGCATTGTCTTTTTGGTGTTATTCTATCCCATCTCTGATGGACTAGTAATTTTGTAGGCCCCAGGCTTCGAATGCATTACAAATTCCGCCAGCAATTTGACATTGCATTAAGTTAGAGCATCGGATCACATCATGAAAAAAGAACTCTCACTCGGTAATCGATTAGAAATTAGCATTCTGTAATAGCCCGTCCGCTCTTGACGAGCTTTTTCGTGTAAAGTGGTACGCATGCATCCATGAATGCTGATTTCTATCTTACTCCGCACCAATAAGGGAATTTATTCACGACATTCGGAGCGTTTTTAATTTAACTCCGCCTGCGTGGCGCCCACAAAGCCGAGATCAAACACTCAAAATAAGAAATCGAGAGAGGTTGTTAAAAAGTAACCAGAAACCTCCAGCAGATAATTAATTCATAAAAGTTGCTTTCTGATTAAAGTTTATAAAAATGCTTTTAATTTAAAATTAGATGCGGAAACGCGAGTTCCTGAATTTTTACTTGATGGGCTTTGTACGTGATTCGCATTTTTAAAAAGGGAATAATTATACGGAGAATAATTCGAGTTAGTATTTAGTTACGCCACTGAAAAAAGAAAGCTCTGAGACACAATCGTGCCCTAAAATATAGAATTACGGACAAAACGCTACATAAAATCAGTTCACTAAGCGGAGGTTCGTCGTTTTGTAATACACCAAGTGCCATTAAGAAAAAATATGATTTTTCTTATAACAAGGAAACCCTTCTGGGGCAATAAAAGAGTCTGGAAAAATAAAAACAGTTTATGCCTGAACACGTGCTCGCTTTATAGCCCGGAGCAGGGCCTGTTTAAAATTTCAGCAGGACAAGGCAACTATCATTGGCTAGCAGGAACCTTAACTGCTGCAGCAGGAAATGCTTAGAAAACAAGACAAACAAAATATTTTGTTTGCTTTTCCTGAATGCTTCAAACCGTAGCGGAGCAACTGAAATTGGCAACAAGAAAAACTACTTTGCTTGCTCTTTTACGCAAACTTGAACCTTACTAGAAGTGCATTCGATTGTTTCTTAACATTTAATCTGGAAAGTGATATAGTTTTGTATATATGTTAAGGGTTAATAAATGTACCTCATTAAAGGAATAATTAAGAAAACGTAAAAATAAAAGCGGCGACACTTTGAAAAATATCTGAAATACGTTCCTGCAGGATTGATATTTTTCAGTATATTTTTATGCCGTTAGTGTAGCTTTAATTAAAAAAATCTTTCGTTAGTTAAAGCAACGATACGTTTAAATTTCGCAAATAAAAATGTTCAAAACTAATTAATTGTAAAGGAATTCTGTAATATGCTTTCCCAAGTCTCCACTATCCGCAATGCAGATTTTTTTCTGGTCGAAGGAATTTATCTACTACTGGCGGTGTAGTAAATTAGCATTTAGTTGTGATTGAAAGATGAAACGAAATGGTTGTACCCCACTCCATTTCATCTTTCAGCAAGAAAACTTTTCAGTATTTAAGCGAAATTTTCACTTATAATACAATGAGTAGTCAAAGTTATGTCGAAAATCGTACGACACTCATTAATGACCAATAGAAAAATTAGTTCACGAGCCGTAACCAAAACAACAACAAAAATTTCTTGGAAATTTTTTGTAGGTAGACATTACTTCCTTTTAAGGTTTGTGTCGTTACGATTTTCTTACCGAATCTGCATTCGAGCATTAATTCATATCCGGAAATTATTATTCGTGCATTCCAACAACGTCCTAATTTGCCCTCGCGTCCCGCTCAGGCAAATTAATACGACGTTGTTGGAACGCACCTCAAAAAATTTCCGGAAAGAATTAATGCTCTTATGATATTATATGTGAATATTTTTGCTGTGGTATCACGAATGTTCATTGCGCTTAGGTTCGATTAGGACGAGTGTGCTAGCACGAGTCCTAATCGCAAGCGCAATTGACATGAGTGATACCACCGCAAAAATATTATACTTAACTTTGACTATGAATGGCATTCCAGGGACTATTCAATGAACCAAACTACTTTTTTAAAATTAGTTTTCAGTAAATCTAGCAACAAACTACGCAATCTCTATAGTAACAGAACACTAATATTGACTTTTTCTAATAAAAATCATATTTGTTTAAAATATTCACTATACCACTAGTGAAAATGGTCGATTATTTTCACTAGTGAAAATTGTCAATATAGTTCATCTTTATTGGCTCAAAGACGTCAAATCTTGCATTTTTATTGGACAGGTTTTGATACATGACAAGTGAGTTGAATAGTCATTTAAATTCATATAAAAATAACTGTTTACAAATTTTAGTTTCGGTGAACTCCCTGGCGACATATTTGGCTACATACAGTTTATATTTAGATCAATAAAAACATGCATGCTACACCTAACTATATTCAGAGTACAGAACATTTAGTTACAAAAATTACTAATTCTAAAGTAAGATATTGGCATATTTTCAGTTGTCAGAAGCTTAAGTGGCGACTCTTATTTATAGGTAATATTAATACATTTATTTCACCAAATAACTTCAGTATTGTTATTGATATATTGAAGTGAATAAGAATGTAAAACAAATGTTAACTAAGTAATGCCATCAAATTAGCACGGGAGTATGATACAAATTTAACATGAAACTACCACTTTATCTTATATATACTATAAATAAAAGTCCTGACTTACTCATCAACGCCCAGCACAAACCCTCGGACCAAGAAAGCTGAAATTTTGCAGAGGTTTCCTTTATGTATGTATGTATACAAGGAATAAGGAAGGATATTTCAAAATTCAACCCCTAAAGTGGTAAAATGGGGGTTCCAATTTTGCATGGAAATAGTAGTTTATTTATCTAGAACGAAAAGTGACATTTTAAAGGACGAGAAAGTTGTTTACGGCCGAGGCGTCAGCCGAGGACGGAATTACTTGGAAGGTCCTTTAACACGTTTCGTTCGTGGTGAATACAATGGTTTATTTCATATTGCAAGTTTAATGAATTTTAAATAAAAAGTTGTAATTTAAAATTTCATGTCAACAACTGACGTATAATTTTAAAATACTTGAAGTTTAATATTTTACTTTAAAGTACTAGGACTTTAATGTTCCATTTTTTGTACCATAAATAGTCCGAAAAATTTAATTTTTGATATCAGTATAAAATAAAATAATATTAGATAGACATTTCGGCTTGAAACTTCGTAGGAGCATTCTTAAAAACAAATAAGCAAACAGGTATTTCTTGATTTTTCAAAAATCAACCTCTTAGGGGGTGAAATGGGGTAAATAACACTAAAAATCGATATGGGTACCGTCATTGATTATTTTTGGGACGTTGATTGGGAAAATGGCATTTATTTTTAAGTCCAAGACGGTGGACATGACATAAAATTAAAACTCTATAGTGGTGAAACGGGGTTTCAGAGACAAATTATTTTTGGGCAGAACAACGTTTGCCGGGTCAGCTAGTTTAAAATAATTGAAAGTTAGGTCATATAGCAATAAGATATCGTAGAATCAATACACACTGTAAATTCATAGAGAATATTCGTTAAGCAAACTGCTACCTTATATAGTCGCAGTAATAACCTTACATACAACCGTGAAGCAACGTTATATGTAATATTTATTTATGGTATAAGTGTGTTCTATTACACAGAAGCCACGAGAGAAAAGTTGAGCCCTGGAGACCGCCAGGACGAGTGGAGCTGTTCTTTAGTGAATTATCTGTAATAATACACACATGCCATACACAGTTTCATCCAACAACTCAATAAATACCAAAAATACTTTTTATTGGCAGCTGCAAAAACTGGCAAGGGCTAAAACATTTATAAGATACTGGATTCTGGATTCTAGATGTGGTTGGAGGGTAAATCTTTGGCCACAATATGGAATCTCTGCTGCCATAGTTTTAAAACTCAGCACCTCTCCTCGCATCATCATTCAAGCCATCCCACCCTTTCAGTGAACTAGAGGGCGCTTGCTAAGGGTGTTCTGCGAATTCCAGCCATGTTAGGCCAGAATTTCTCCAACATGATACCTCTAATCGAGGCGAGTGCAAGGCAGTCACAGATTGTGCTCCACTGTCTCCTCCTCTCAATTAAAACCTTTACAGGTTGAGCTGTCACCTATACCTAAACCCTAAACAGTACATAAGCTTGTGTAATTTGCAGTGTTCTGATAGTGTTCCTACGACCAGGCCTAGTTTTCTTCTGGTTAACTGCAAAGAAAAAATTGAGTAATATTCAGCCAGGGGCGCTCTATTGCTATCCTTTCATAATGACATATATATGTGTGATATACATCCTAGACAGTGGAAAAAGTCCGATAGAACCACTGCCAAAAAATTACATTCAGAGAACAACATTTATCCAGGTAAACCATCTGTGAAGCTGCCGACTCTGGCTTCTTTGTCTGATTATGGTACGCAGCAGGTGTAATGAGGGTATCAAAGCTGACTCTGGACCCCAGAAGTGTTGGCTCGAGTATTATTTGGCCAATTCATCGGCTCGCTCATTACCATATAGCCCTGCACTTCAACCCATGTGGCCTGAAGATCATTTCTTCTCGCAGCAAGCTCCAATGTTCTATGACCTTGGAGTACTACGCCTATTGATATTTTATAGTTATTTAGGTCTCATAAGGCTTCCCTTACTATCCCAATGACTTTGTTCTGACACTTCCTTCTAGAAAATTTTCTTGCAGCTTCCACACTAGCAACAAGCTCCTCTTGAAAAAGGGCGATGACCTGACTTAGCACTATACTTTCACGAAGTTTCAAGTAATATGAATAGACGCTTGTGCCCGCTCCTCCATTAGTTTTAGATCTGTCGGTTAGATGGATATATCAGGCTTGTACGCAACTTCAGCATTAAACAGTATGTCTCCAAACTGCAGTGGTTGTGGAACTTAGTGCGTGAGTACTCAAACACGCCGACCTTTGTTCATGTAATATTTCGGATGCTGTCGTGGATTGTCTGACTAATGGCGACCAGACTACCGAACCATAGCAAAGCATGGGTCTAATTATGGCAGTATACATCAACAAGACAGCCTTCGGTGAAGATCCCCAAAGTCTGCCCATAGCATGGTGATACTGCCAAAGTGCGACGCATGCTTTATAAGATAAGAGAGTGAGCGAAAGTATTTATTTAAAACACGTCTCGTTTATGACCTAGATAATTTAACTGAAATTATCATGATAAAAGCGTCACAATAGGAAGGTGCTGGATACATAATTTTATCTGAAAACGCCAAGAAGGTTAAACTTTCAGGGCTATTTTGAGTATAGAAAGTTTACCATTACACGAATAGTACAGTAATATTTTTACCTGGCTGCTATTACTGTACTAGTTGTGTAATGGTTTACTTTTTAGAAACCTAATGTTCTTTAGCAGACCTGATCATTAGTTTTTGAAACGATTTTCAAAAGTTACATTTTTAAAATATCGAGGTTATGATTCTGTTTTAAGATTTAGTTTGAATTTATGGGCGACTTCAGGTAAAATTATATACATACTATGTTATGAAAATTATTCTACTGGATTCAGAAGCTTAAAAGTTCTATGCCTTACAGCCTCGTACAATATGCTCCTTTGCCCAATAAAAGATAACTTTCATGACTTGATATGTAAATAACTATTATGTACTACTACATTGTAGTACTGTTTATGACATTGTTTTGATGCCATGAAGTAGCTCTTTCTAGTACTAGTAAAGTAAAAATTTGTTTTACTAGTACATAAACAGCTACTTTATGACCGCAAAACTATATCCATCAAGGCATTTTAATGCCAATTTGTTTCTGTCTCAGAATAGAGGTGAAATTTGCAAAGTCGACTTTTTTATTTTAGCAGTCGAACAAAGCTTTGCATGCAATTCGTACATAATCTGACTTTATTCACTCGCCCTCTTTATAGAAAATCAACTCATTTAAAAATTAAAAGGAAAAACTTAGGTTTTTACTAAAGGTTGGTCACTTCTTAGTCCCAGATTGTTCCTCAAAAGGTTTGATTTTTAATATTTTTAATTTTGCAGGGTAATGGAATACCCAAAAGGTAACATGAATTACATCATGCCACAAAAGGTTTCAGAGATTGTGTTAACATTAGATCTTGGAACATAGCGAAAGTATCCATTGAACTTTATCCACGTCTCATAGCAATAGCCCAATATATGGTGTATTTACTTAAACAGCATAACCACATTTTTTTCTAAAGAAGTACATCTTATTTTACCAATTCTAAGAGAATAGTTAGAAATAACCCTATGCACCCTTAGGAAGAGCGCAGTAATGATATAATCCGCTAGTTTGGCACCACCCTGTATAGAGCAATATTGCCATCTTCTAAAAGAATTAAAGATAACATAAATAAAATCAAAACAATGCTACAAACGACTAACTACCCCTAAAAATCATAAATCAAAATATTACAAACAGAATGCATAAATTAAATAATAAAAGCGAAAACCAAACAATTAGTCTACAACCCAACTTTCTTAGAACTGAACTTAAAAATAATCAGAATATTAAAGAACCAACATTCATACAACTGCCATACATTCCTAAGTTACTATTATTATTAGAAAAAAAACTTGCATAATGCATACTCAAATTGTACTTAAAAATCAAAACACCATAGGTCACAAATTCTTCAAAAATTAGAAAAAGCCGGTATTATCAATGAACAAACTGAAGAATTTGTAAATAGCGCCGCAAATTATATAGGTCACACTAAAAAAAAAGACTAATAATATACAAAACTTCAACAAAATCAAAGTTACAGCTCCTAATCAGCCAAATACAGCTCTTTCTGAACCTGCAGTTAAACATCTCCAGATTTTCAGTTTTAATTTTTCTAAAATTATTTAAAAATCGTTTATGGAATGATAAAAATACAAAAAGTCCAAAATTCTGAATTCTAATTTTGACATATAAAGTGTCACTTTTCAAAACTTATTAAAGTTTCGAAACGTTACCCGTTCGTTAATAGTTGTGATAAAAAGTACATCAAATAACATGCGAAAAAACGAAAGCGCACTTACTTGATCTTCAATACATTGACATTTATTTGACACGACGTTTATCATTTTATCAGCTTAAGATATAAAGATACATTTTTTCTCAAAATTAGAAAAAATCTTGTATAGAACAAGTTAGGAAATGAAATTGTCTGTAACTCGTGTGACTTTGGGGATCTCGCTAGGCTCGTCCCGCAAAATACCACTCGTTATACAAAATGAGGCATTCCTAACTGGTTTTATAAATAGCTCTTATCATAATTTACTTTAAAACAAATTCAGAATACTTACTAATAATGCAACATAAGAGCTTTTCCTGATTACTTTTTGTAGTCTATAAAAGAAAATTTTTCTATTTTGCGTTTAGAATAACTCCATTCAAGCACCCTAATGACGTCATTTTAGTGTTAGAATAAGTCGCTATAAAATGACGTCATTTCGGTGCTAGAATGAAGTTATTCTAAAGGCAAAATAGAAAAAAGTTTTATTTTTTAATTTATAAAATGGTATAAAGAGGCAAAATAGAAAAAGACTGTATAATACACTCGTTGCAGAAGGTCCTTCATGCACTCATTTGTTCCTTAACTCGCCGCTATGCGGCTCGTTTCGGAATTTCAAATTCGTGCTTGAATAGATGCCTACTGCAACTTGTATTTTAATATACTATTCCAAATCCGCTTTCGCACCTTCTTACTAACAGCTTCACTTGAATAAAATGAGAAATTTACTACTACATAAAATTTGTATATGCGTATTCGCGCTTTATTGAATATCAAACAATTTCGCATTCATTAAAACGTTGATGTACGCGTTATTAATGAGAGATGCATATTTAATTAATTTAATAATGGGTAGCCCACTAGTTACGGAAGATTTTAAAGAACATACTAATAATGGTGTGAACAAATTCCGCCATTTTAAATATAACGTTTGATAAACAGGTGAGATAACAATTGAAAAAATTGAATCACCTCGCTCACTCACTCATAAATATTTTGTCCCTATAAAGTGCCTTCAGAAATCATCGAACGTTTTTGAATGGTCATGATTATACAACGTATAAATAATATGTTGGTGCCACTGTAATTCTATGTCAAATTCAAGGTTATCAGGTTAGGTTTTGCGTCAGTCTGTGTAAAAACTCACCCAAAACCTAACCTGCTAACCTCGAATTTGACATAGACTTACAGAGCCACCAACATATTATTCATACGTTGTACGTTCGGATATTTTACCCACGTATAGATCTCATCAATACAAACAAAAAGTCCTAATACAAATGAGTCTGGAAGCGCTTCGTTTCCTAGATACAGGGTGTTACAGTTAAAAAAAATCCATATTAATTGTTATTTAAAAAACTCTTTCAGAAATTTTAATTAAACTTTTACAGTTTGTTTATAATTTTATGAGGTATCTTTTAGACCTATACAGTTGATCCAGTAATTCCAGGGGCGTGCCCGCGGGGCATGTCGATTAGGTTTTTTACAAAAAAATAACGCCCATCAGATTTTTTGCAATTTTCATATATTTTTTTTTTTGATTAAGCAACTAAAAGTGCAACTTTTCTGTCTCCTAAGTTTTCTTCGTATCTCACTCCATTTTCAATAAAAAAATAAGGACTATATTTTTATACGCATCTGAACCTATTAAGATGAAAACTAAAATGCTCCAATATCTCAAAAGGGCGCACTTAGATTTAAATTATTTATTCCAGGGACACCCGGGATTTTTTTTAAACTGTTACACCCTGTATCTCGGAAACGAAGCGTGTCCAGACCCATGTTTATTATGACTCTTTTGTTTGTATTGATAAGATCTATAAGTGGGTAAAATATCGGAACGTATTTTATAAACAAAATGTATAACCATGACCATTCAAAACGTTCGATCATTTCTTAAGGCACGGTATTCTAGACTTCTAAAATATCTACGAGTACATAAAATGTAAACTGGAGAAGGTTCATACCAGCGCCGAAAGTCGACATAAATGGAAAATTTTTCATATCTGATTTTTCAAAAAAGCGTTTTACTGCAATAATTCGTGCTTGTCTGAAAACCTATTTCACCCCTCTCAGATATACCCAGTGAGTTTTACTTAGAAAATGGCGTTTTTCGAAATTATCAAAATACAGTGCTATTTTTCAGAAATTAAGCAAGATTTCAACGAGATTATTTAGCGTGTATTAGTTTTACCTAACTGAACAACATCTGAAGGCCAGAAAACAACTCTTTTTCTTTAACTTTAGCAAAAAAATAATTTTTAATTTTTTTAAACAATTTTCAAAATTTCACATACAAGACTTTCAAAAAAATTTATGTGAAAACTTTAAAGATTTATAGTTGTAAAAAACAATAGAAAAGGTTATTTACTCTTTTAGATTTTATATTATATTATATTATATTATATATTATTTACCGAAAAATAATGTGCCCATAATTTTTACCTACGTTTTAGATGCTAGGCGCTTTTTAGGAGAAATATTTTTCAATTCTAATTAATATCTATTTAAATGGCTTCTAAAAGACGCTACTCACCCTTTGTTAATAAAATACTTTTACAGAAATCGTGTAAATGACGAAATTTTTCTTAGTTCAGTTTACATGTTCTAAAACTGTAGTACTTTCTTGAAAATGATGAGCCAAAATTTTGTGTTTATATAGATAATGACATTTTTAACAAATTTTTGATAATTTATTTTCTACCCTGGCTAGTAAATTTAAAAATCTTAAATTGTACATATTAATTTGAGATGGATATGCTTTAATAACCCACTTTTTGGTGGGTGTTTATATAAAATTAATTTAATTTAGACTGATTAAAATATGCTGTCTTGTATTTTTATTTACTTGATCCAAAATAAATGGTAGTATGCCGTTTAAGTATTTTATTTATCTGCAATTTATTATCTACACGCTAACTCAGTAGAACAATTAACTCTATTCCCAGGGGTGAATTCCTAATAGATTGTAATTTTTACTTGATCTGGTGCACCACTGTACACCTGAATTAGTTCCAATACACAGTAGTTATTATATGCAATATGTCAAAACCTACAAAATGGTTCGTATCGTGCAGTCAGAGTTGTTGACTTTAAAATAATCAAAAATTGTGAACATTCGTAGCGCTTTGGCGGTTATTATTATCATTTGTTTCAGGCATTAATTTGTTACATGACGTCAGAAGAGACACCGACTAATTGGCAATTGTTGTACCTTCGCCTAACCTCAAATTTGGGTAAATGTTTATTTCTCGAACTGCTCCTCTGCTGCGGCAGTAGAAGTACTTGAATTTTCTTCGGTAAGGACCTCCTCTCATTTGCACGTCGAAATCCAACCGCTGACTCTTATATGTTAGGTGAATTTTGCCTACCTCAATTCTGCGGCTTCCGACGATGGTCGGTGATGAGTTTCTAGGGTGTTTCTCGACCTGGAGCGGTTTTCCTCGCTGCAGATGTTATCGGACGCCCTCTTACAGTGCTGCCCGAGGTGTTGTACCACAAACCTTTGGCTTAGGATCCTTATTTTGGCTGTACGCAGTGATCTGAATCTTGAGCTGGGCGTTGGCGAAACCTCGGAAACCCCTCGTGGATTTCTTTTAATTTTTGGTGGCGGAAAGTTTCACAAACGTTGCCACATAAACTTTATTAAATGCACAACATAATGGTATACTTTTTTTCTCTCAAACTGGTTATTTATTGTATAAAAAATGTAATTGAGGTGGAGCACAAATCTAACATTTCATTCATTTGTCTCCTCTTCCTTCCGTTATTAAAAATAAAATCTAATCTATTACTATGGCTACCAACGTACCGGAAATTGATTTTGATCAAATTAAATACATTATAGGAATGAATTTGATTACAAACTATATTTACAAATTTCTTATAACTAAAATGTTGTCTATTTCTTAATTTTAAAAAGTCTCTTTGCGCCACAAACACGTTCTATTAGTTACTTTGCTCTATTTCACTCGCGTTAATCGCACTGATTATTTTATAGAGTTCATTTCTTAATAATTGCTTTTCCATCTCCTCCTGTCTGCTTTTAACTTGCTTTTTCATGTCCATCTGTCTGCTTTTCACTTGCTTTTTTATGTCTTGCTGCCTGAATTCTTATTTGCTCTTTGCAACGTATTATTATTTTCTTCTGGCTTCCTATACTTTTTTAGATTTATCACAATTTCCCTGCTTAGCTATATAGAAATCTACGCTTGTTTGACATGCACTTCGCAAACCTTTTTGTGACTATTCATTTCTTTCGGCTCGGCCATTCATTCTGCGCAAACCTAATATTTAATTAATTTGAACGTCAACTTCAACCCTGTGAAAAACAAGCTTTGCCCTTTGCTTCTTTACTCAATTCAATTACTAATACTGGCATCTCTTTTCAAATGAATTTACTAATTGAAATTTAAGCTTAATATTGCAGTTACATAAAACACCGCAACTCTGTGCTTATTGTCTTGTTTCTTAAGTTGTACTGCAAGCAGAATCGGGTCGTGGGCCTAAGACCATCACAATATAACGGATGTCATGTGACAACTTTTGTTCGGCCCAATTGTAATGTTTTCAACCTTCTCCGAATAAAAAAAATGTTCTCTGATGCCAATTTTTGGGCGATCACTGTATATGTCAACCTTTTTTTTATAAAATTCAATTTTGGCTGCATAAAATTTCTAACATGAAAAAAAATATATATCATACTCAAAACCATAAAATAAAAATATAAATACTAGGTTTCTATCGTACTTATAATACGTTGTGTTTTTCCCTTCATAACGAAATTATAACGTAGTAAACATTTTGCATAATTTTATTTCTGCAGTAATGTACTGTGCCATGATTTTTTAAAACTGAAAGCATCATCGATTTTTTTCTTTTATTTCATACTGATGTCAAAAATGACATTTTTCGGATTATTTTTGGTACAAAAAATGGAACATTAAAATCCTAGTACTTTAAAGTAAAATTTTAAAGTTCAAGTACTTTAAAACTTATTTATTGTACAAAAAAAATGGAACATTAAAGACCTAGTACTTTAAAGTAAAATTTTAAAGTTCAAGTACTTTAAAATTATACGTCAGTTGTTGACATGAAATTTGAAATGATTTACAAGTTATTATTTAAAATTCATTAAACTTGCAGTATGAAATAAACCCTTGTATTCACCACGAACGAAAAGTCTTTTTAAAGGTCCTCGCAAGTAATTCCGTCCTCGGCTGACGCCTCGGACGTAAACAACTTTCTCGTTTTTAAAATGCCACTTTTCGTTCTAGATAAATCCAATTTTGTTCAATTTAACTGTCTCCTCTGTTAGCTTCCGCGATGCCAATTAGTGACATGTTCAATTTGCAACACACTATATACGCAGTTGCGGATAATAACTAAATAGAGTCATACGATTGTTATTAATATGAAGCTTACCTTAAAATGATTATATTTTCAAAATTAACAAGGAAACATAGTATATGTATTATTATAATCGTACCCATCCAGCATAGTAAAAAAATTAGTGGTTGCTTACCAACTTACCACAGTTTGTTGCGGTTGTAGGAAATGACGCTTCGTGCTATCTTTCCGAGTATCTAAGAATTGACAATAGTTACATATTCTATTGAAACACGAAAAATATTCTTAGTTTAAGAGGTAAACGATAATACATACATACAGTATTTTCATATTTTAAATTTAAATTAAATCACCCTATAATACTTAAATATCACACTGTGAGGGAGCGACTTTATTCCTGTACAAAACCTAAAGTATTAAGTAATGAGATCAAGAGTACCTACCTGACTTTTTGAGGGACAATACCATAACGTCAAAATTTTATCAAATGTCAAATATTTGTTTTTATCTTGAAAAATCATCATTTGATGTTGACGTATATTCAGTATTTGTACTGGTTTAGTTTTAGAGCAGGTACAAAACGGATTTGGCTAAATTAGATTGCTGTCAAAATGGCGCTGTCCTGTAAATTTTCGGTAACTACAAGTAGAAAACCTACAAACACGTTTTATGTCTGGTACGCCGAGCTCTGTCGAAGATCGAATGCAAATCCTTTATCGGTGGTGAAACCTACCAAGACTAATAAGGCTAACACTGTGTTGGACTTCATTGCAGACCGCATAAAGCCCGAGGAGTGGACTCCAATTATAAATGCTCTTCGTCTGGACACGAGCTTACACGTTGTTGCTATCAGGAGCCGAGTTGCGGGGTGTCGATTCTTTCACGAGGTAAATACGGAAGATCGGTTGAGGCGCATGAAAAAGCGGAGCGGATGCCTTTGGACGGACTATGTACTAAGGTCGCTGTTAAGGTCGCTGGGTTGCTGCCTCAAAAGTAACGATGTGCTTAGTAGTTTAGAACTCGATGGGCTCCCCATCAGTGGGGAATATTTCGAGCTGTTGTTGCAGAGTTTGCAGAATAACAGAACTTTAAAGATGTTGTCTCTTACTCACTGCCCTATTAGCGACAGGGGTTGCCAGCAGCTTTGCCTCTGCTTACGCCAGATGCCCAACATTGAAATTTTAAACCTAGGCTCGTGCAACTTGAGTAGTGTGAGTGGTCATTATCTTGCGGCAGTTATTAAACATCAGCAGTTAAATAGATATTGTGAAAGCTGGCACCAGTCTCTGAGGTATGAGGAACCAATGGTTGGAAAAATGGCTGGGATTAGGCGTCTAACGCTCAACAACAATTCCAACATGGGCGATGAAGGTATTGCTTACATCTTAGATGAACTTGACGACGATCTCTGGATCAAGGCTATGGATGTACAAAAATGTGGCATCACGGAGAACATGTCGGCAAGGATAATAGACATCGCCGATTACAGCAAATCTTTAGAAATATTGGACGTTAGAAACAACGAACATTTAAGCTTTGCCACGGTAGAAAAAATCTTGCAAATTCTTCATAAAAAACGTCAACTCGGAAATGACTCGGAATATCAGTGGTGTGTAACAACTACTACCCTCTGTGACTTTAGTACATCTCAGTCTAATCTAACTGGAATAACAGCAATGATACATAAATCTCGATCTGCACCTTTAAGACAAATCGATTCTCTGCGATATGCTCCAAAGCCACCTTTGAGGAAAGTCAATACGATAGCGCTTTTAGACGATAAAACAAGAAACAATGGTTTTAAGAGAATCGATAAGAAGCAACTAAATGACGCTAAAAGGCAATTTTCGGCAGCATTAAACTCTAAACTTCACGCAGATATATCAACTCGGAAAGAACTAGAAATAATAAACACTAAGTTTCAAAATTATGAACGTCTTATAAATTGTGATAATAAACATTATAGTGAACATTCGGAAGCTTCAGATAAATTATGCAAAGCAATGGGGGATTTGAGCCTAAATGGAAATCGAAGTGTTACGACAGCAGTTAAACAATCCATGAAGAAAACAGATACAAAAGGCGGGGTATGTAAACCTAGTAACTCCGAAAAAACTCAATCGAGTAGCAATGGAGTTCACTCTAGAGCGGTTATTGCGAAAAAAACGTCAAAGGAGAAAACTTCAGCTAAGGTTGTATTTCCTTCCTTGAAAAAATTACCGCAACAAAACGAAATAGCGTCGGCTCAAACAATATTTGAAAAGTTTTTAATGAAAAATGGTCAAAACGGACACTATGTGGCAGATGATGAAGAACTCGACAATGAAGATGGATATTTTAGTATTTATAACGAGAGCTCTGCTGAAGTTGACTTTCACAGGTGTTCTAACACTCAGCTTTCAAATTCGAAGCAAATGCCAACAATGATACAAAGTAGTGCAACATTCATTCAGGATGTTATTGACGAAGAATTGCAGCTGTGCCTTGACACGTGTGGATCATCAGATGAAGATGCGTCACCTCGCTCGTTCGGTCTGAGTTCTCCAAAACAGCAAGCGCAAAATTTTTTTAACAAAATTCTGCTCGAGGCTGGATAAGATCTTCTCGAAACTGTGTGTAGAAACGAAGCAGTAAAAAATAAAATTTTGGTAAAAGTTGTGTTGCTCCATTATGTTGCTATTTAGAAGTTATATGACGTTTTTTTTCTTTTAAAATCTCCAGTATATAACAAGCAATTGTATTATTAGTATAGTGTATTAGTTTATTGAGTGCGTTTATATTTTTTTACGAATAGAAAAATTTATACGAGAATAAACAAGGTTTTACTGGTATTCAAAATACTAATTGCTTTATGTGTATTTTCAAGTTAGAATTCTTAAATGTCTGTAAAGTACAACATATTTCATTTACTTCATATTTCAGTCTAAGTTAAAATTTTTAAATTACATATTTCTAAAAATCAATTACAATTGCATTCATGCCAAAATAATGATTTAGATTTCGATTTGACTTATAACGAATGAGTATAGTGCCTCATTTGTTTTTAAGAAAGTGCTTTGTTGAAGATGAAGATTTCTATATAACAAAAAACCCCTTAAACACTGGTTGCTGTGATCTTACACCAAAAACCGAAACTAAGGAAGTGTTTTGTGTGGGTCTATGACACATTGTCGAATGTACACAACGTCGAATCGATTTTGAAAGGTCCACAATGTCGAACATGTACACAACGTCGAATATCATATGATGACCATATCGCCGAACGTGACCACAACGTCGAATGCTGATGAAGGACACTTTGCCGAAAGTGTCCACTTCGTCGAAAATCATTAAGCAGTATTTGCGAACCCGATATTACCCGATCAGAGTCTAGTTTGCGTGGAAAGTGTAAAATGTGAAGCTCTGATTAACAGGGGGTGGACACTTTGTCGAAATGTGACCACAACGTCGAATTCACGAGAGGTACACTTCGCCGAACTTGGTCACAACGCCGAATGCTAGAAAGGGTCACTTTGTCGAAACGTGACCACAACGTCGAATTCACGAAAGGTACACTTCGCCGAACTTGGCCACAACACGGAATGCTAGAAAGGGACACTTTGTCGAAACGTGACCACAACGTCGAATTCACGAGAAGAACACTTCATCGAACGTGACCACAAAGCCGAATGCCCACCGGCAATGCCTCGCCATGTATTTATACCGAAATTGGATGAAAGCCATCGTACACTTAAAAGTGTGTATTTTACATAAAAATTCCGAATTCTACCAAAAATAAGTAATTTGTTTGTGCTAGATAATAAAGCTATTGACTAGATTATTACTGTTATATATTTTATTGATTATTCAACACTATAATAAACAAACTAATGAGATTGGTCAACTTGTCAGAAACGGTCATTTGACAGTTCGCGGAACATTTTATTTTCCACATTAAACATTTATACTAATAGCATTTTTAAATATAAACTGTAAGCTTCATCAATGATTTATTCAAAAAGTAAAAAAAGAGAGCGTTAATTTCTCCCCAATTAAATCAATTAATACAACGGTAAGAATAAAACTATACATTGTTTATATGTAAAATCTAACCTCATTCTCTTATTTTTAGTTCACCAAATAATTAATTGTTTAAAAACTTAATATAAACGTATGAAGAAGTTAGCTTTTAAATGCTAGCGAAACGCGCGTAAAAATAAATTTGATTGAACAATTTAGCTGCATAGTTACTTTTCAAACCCAAAATGTTAAAATATGTAATATTTATGTGTGTTTACTTTACTCTTTAACCAATAAATGTAATTAATTAGAGTTCAATATTTTTAGTTGTTTTTACTTTATAAGATAGATACCCACCTTCAAGTTACAGAAAGCCTCGCTTTGGGAGTTACAACTTTTTGACAATTTGTATATACTTTTCCTATATCAACTTTAAAAAAATGTAACTGGGAAATTATAGTCCAGTCCCATAGTGGAAAATAGGGGAAAGTTTTGGAGTTTTTATATTTGGTTCCTATATGTTTTTTGGGTCGCTTATGCGAATATCAGGTTTGCCAACATTTCATTTATAAAGACTCATTTCATATACCATTTTGATTTACGAAAAATGGATAGTCTTCGAGTTACTTTGAAATAAACTGGGATGATTCCCTCTTTTTGCTTTTAACACCTAACATCGTGGTGCTCTCGCGGCTGAAAGATTGGTCGGAGAAAAAAAATCTGGTACATAAAATGTAGGAAATTGTATCCTCTTTCATTTCATGTTACAAAACAGTTATAAAATTGGCTAGTTTTCGAGTAATTTTAGAAAAACTTTAAAAAAAACGGTTTTTACCCCTTTTTTGTTAAAAAAACGTGTTTCCGGTCAAAATTCTTCTTGGAAAACCTGATATTTGGGACCCAAAAAACATATAGGAACCAAATATCAAAACTCCACCAAAGCTTTTCCTTATTTTCTACCATTTGACTGGACTATAACTTCGCGGCGCTGTCGCGGCTGAACGATTGGTCGGAGACAAAAACCTCAAGTACATAAAATGTAGGAAATTTTATCTTCTTTCACTTCATATAGGTTCAACATTTACGAAAAATGGATAGCTTTCGGGTAATTATAGAAAAACTTTACAAAAACCGTCTTTTACACCGTTTTTGCTTAAAAAACATGTTTCCGGTCAAAATTTTTGTTGGAAAACCTGATATTCGTGTACAGCGACCCCAAAAACATATAGGAACCAAATATCAAAACTTCACCAAAACTTTCCCCTATTTTCTTCCATTTGACTGAACTACATTCTCACAATGAAAACAAGGATGTCTGACGCACCAGTGTGATCAGGCGTGGTTCTCGAACATCGCTCTGAAGTATAATGTTGGTAGCACTGTAAGTCTTTGTCAAATTTGAGGTTAGCAGGTTAAGTTTTGCGTCAGTCTGTGTCAAAACTTACGCAAAACCTAATTTGATAACTTCAAGTATTATAAATATAGACTGACCTTGCCACCAAAACTACACTTGAGTGTTGCCAAACGTAAAACGATGCGCCGTTACTATGCTGTAATGGTTGCTATGGTGAAAAATACCACGTTACTCAACGATTTTGAATGTAGAAATGTAGTACGTTACCATGTGAAATGCGATAAACTTATAAAAATTACTACAATATACAGGGTGCCCCAAAAAGAATGCGACACCGATTGGTCAAAGATTGATTAGGTTATAAGTTATAATAAACCGATTAAACCTAATATACCTTACTACAAAGTCCCTCCAGTAAGAAGTTATAAGGCCTTGAAGTTCAATTTTTTATTTTTTATTTTTATGTTAATTTCCACAAATGTAAGGATATCGATTTGAATTTTGGTGCAGATGCTTACTACTATGTAATGCACTAATGGAATAATTTTCATAAACTAGACTTGACTATAAGAGGCACTTTATCTATTTCTGAAAACCTTTGTAATCTGTAAGATTGACATCCAAAAACCTTTGATAGGCATTTTAAGGTAAATGCTTCCTTTTACTATATTTTTACGCGTTTTAATTCCCTTTCAGATAATAACCTAAAATTAAAAAAAAGGCTACAGATAACAAAGTTAGAGCTAAAACAGGTTTTCAGAGATAGGTAAAGTGCCTCTTCGTCAAGTCTAGTTTATGAAAATTATTCCATTAGTGCATTACATAGTAGTAAGCATCTGCACCAAAATTGAAATCGATATCTTTAAGTACATTTGCGGAAATTAATATAAAATAAAAATTTAACTTCCAAGTCCTTACACCTTCCTACTGAAGGAACTTCGTACTAATGTATTAATATTAGGTTTAATCGGTTTATTATAACTTAAGGGATCTATGACCAATAGGTGTCCCATTCTTTTTGGGACACCCTGTATTACCAACTCGAATAAGAACAGCTAAGTGTAATTATTATACTGAACAAATAAGTAAAACTTCCGACCCGAAAGGCCTATGGAAAACTGCAAACTATAGTATGAATATTAGTGCTTGTAAATAAGGATGTGAGGTACGATCCGATATTTTGAAGTACCGGTACTCCTCTGTCTTTCGATAGTCGATACTTTGTACCGATATTTCACTAAGCGCTACCATACGATACGATTTATTTTTGGTCAGTATTGTCAGGACCGATCCCAGGTTTTAGCCGCACGGGTTCAAATAACTCATCTTTTGACCATTAATTTTTTTAAATTTTTAACAAAAATCAATGAAACAATCTCAATGAGGTGTTTGATATTTATAATTCGTGTTCTATGAAAGTAAGGACGAGATGGTCGAACGTCTATAACTTTCAATAAGTAATTTTCAGCTTTTACAAACTCGAGAATAAAAATAAAAACAAAATGATTTTGTTGAGCCGAAATCTTCTTTAACATGTATACAACTACACTTTGGGTTTCAGCTGGTACAGAAAAATCGTAATTGATAAATTCTAAGGAGAATGGCTAATTCCGGCGTACTGGAGCTCTCATGTAGCCCAACAAATTCTATGATAATGATTAAATATCCAATAAAAGCTTCATTATTCAGCTTAAATATTTATAACATGCTGCTTTATAAAATTGTAGTGTTTATATACGTTTATGAAACTCAACTTGGAAAATATGAATGCGTTTCAGCTTTTATTTTCGTGTTACTTTTTAAGTTTTCAAACGTTTATAAAAGTTAGTATACTATTTAATAGATGTATTTCTAATACTGATTTTGTAATTATTTTTTGTTGATTTTTACTTCCTTTTACAATAAATGAAGTATTGGATTCACCCCAAAAATTCTAAATTGAGTTTTTAACAGATCTTCACATTTTAGAGTCCCCTGAACCGAAAAAACATATTCTTGTGCATTGGTCTGTGTCTCAGTCTGTCTGTAAACAGAATATCTCAAAAATGAAAAGAGGTATGGGGTTGAAACTTCATATATACGTTTTCTGTACTATGTAGATACGACAGTAAGCTTTTGAAGAAAATCGCATAACCGTAAGTAGGTGTTTACTCTTGTGATTTTCAGTTTTTTTCGATTTTTTCAAAAACGGCTACAACGATTTTTTCCAAACGTTACATTTTTATTACATTTCTAATGTGTATTGATGTGAGATAGGTAATTTTCCAGTTGCATACTTTTAAAATGGGTTTCTTTTGTTTCCATTTCTATTTTTTAAACTCCTATTTTAAATAGAACACCCGGTATATTATTACATTTTTTAATTCAGCTTAAAATTTTAGAGAAAATTTGTCTCTTGAACGAACGCTCTATTTTATATCATTTTTGTAGAATTTTTAATTTTTGAAAGTTTTTGAGATATGCTTAAAAATTAAAAACCAAATTTTTGGTTAATTATAAGATAACTGTAAAAGGAAATTGTGTGAGTGTATCACACCAGATTTTTATTGTTACTGCTACTATTATGTGTACCGGTATTTCATGTAGCGGTACTTTTGTATACGATACTGCCCCTAACCGATACTTTTAGATCGATACGATACGATACGATTGTACTGGTAGGTACTTTTCGGTGTATCGAACATCCCTACTTGTAAATCTACCATAAAACAAATATGTATCAAAAAATGGCACATAACTCCAGAAAAGAAAGTAAATCGCTGATGAATTCAATGGATATTTCAGTGGGGTAGGTAAAGATATTGCTGATGTACCTACTTAGGGTAAAACATAAATTAAACAATTAATACATTAATTATGAAAATGTTCACCTAGACAATTCGATCATGTTTTTATCCCCAGTAGAATGAAGAAGAAATAAGTGATTTCATAAACACCACATCATCAGAAATAGAAAACTTGACTAATGAAAACTTAAAATCAATAAAGTACCAATATTGGAAGAATGTTGGGGAAAATAATAGAAAACGTAATTAAAAAGTGACTCAACACACTAAAGTAGTTGCATCTACACAATTTGGCTCAAAAAACTTAACTTACTGAAGACGCTTTATACTATCTAATTTCAAAAATGTTCACAAGTTATACAGTATAGAAACCTTTGACAGTGTATACCATGACTTTTTAATAAAGAAATTGTGAAATAGCATAACTTACTTTAAATATTAAAAAATGTAATAAATGTAGACCATTTATTTTATACAAAAATTAATTTTCTGAATATACTCGCATTTTTCATTTCTCTAATCTCATTTAAAACTTAAAACCTGCCATACTCATGGTATTTGCATTCGTATGCAAAATAGTTAAACATATAGTAATATTTTGCTGGAATTTGGATTCGAAAAATGTTGCCCAGATTACATAAATACACCTGCCTCGCAGACGAGGCGGTACGGTAGGTTGTTAAAGGTAGATAGAAATACAATTGACCCACTCACAGGCGATTGCATACTAAAGTAAACGTGCTAACAACCATGCTGGAAGACTTATCTGAAAGTTGCAGGTTTCCAACATACAGGGTGAGTCAATATTACCGGAAAGCTCACCTGCGCTTATGCCGTTTAAAATATTGAAATGAACCCAGTGCCGTTGTATAGCCACAGTTAGAGTACCTATATAAGATAAGAGTAAAGCAAACGATGACATTTGGAGATCGAAAAAAAGAAGTTTGTCGGAAATGCCATAGTTAATACTTTGTTATTGTGTAGTTGCACATTTATTAATTATAGTTCTACTTTTATGAAATACATTGATACAACACATAAGCAAAATTTATACAATTTAAGTCATATACAATAATATATATTTTTTTATACTTACATACACATACATAATCTGTAACCTTTTATACCGTTTACAGTGTCGGGGTTAACTAATTATTTAGTATGTACAGTAACAGTTTATTTTTATATCTCTATATCTTAGTACAATTATACCATTTTAGTTTATAGGTAATAAACTTTTGGTTATATTTGACCACCCAAAAGTTTATTATAAAGTCGCAGCTTACAGGCTGACTTGAGACAGTAGATATTTAACATTTATAACAAAAATTGTAAGCTAAATTCTGTGTAACTGTGCATACATAAATTCCTTTAATTTCTCGCAAAATTTGCAATTTACTAAGAAAGCTTAAAGAAAGCAGTTTTTGCGATTTTCTGGTTTGCTTTAATACATATTTTGGAGAACCAAATTATAGTTTCATATAATATACATGGTTGACTTTGGCCAATATTGAAATATTGAAAATATAAAAGATTACACGCCTAAAATTTACGTTTTAGAAAAGAATTTGATGGAGATTTTTTATTCGGCTTTATAAAATATTGTAATGCGTCATACTATTGAAAAAAACAGAAGCACACCGTCCAAACATATGAAAAATTAATAGTGATTTAATTTAAATAAAGGCAGTTATTTATTATACGCGCGTCTTATTAGGCATATAAGACACGCAAGAAATGTTTAGACACGAAACCGAAGGTCGAGTGTTTAATTTTTCTTAAAAAAATTATCGGAAATATCCTTTGTACGAATTGTATTAGGCTTGCCAATTTACCAAACTGCAACATTTTTGAAGTTAAAATACAGGCTTTTTAAGAATTATATTCGATATTTACAGTAACGTAACTGAAATTTCCCTCTGGGAGTGATCTGAGAGGAAAATTCTACTGTAAGTTAGCGTTACACTATTTTAGTAGCATAGTCTGCCCCTCTAGCTCGTAAACTGACAGCGGAGTGATGTCGCTGTACGCCTTTTGCTTCGCGCCATTTCATTCAAATGCTTTTGCTAACTTCTAAGTAATTTAATTTTTAAACTGACTCCATTATAATAAGAAATGAAATAGTTGATATTCAATGATTCCTTAATAATATGCAATTTCAGATCTTGCGGGTGATCTAATACCCATGTCGCCCCTCATAAGTACGCCACTGGATATTTAACAACAAACGACAACTATTTGAAAAATTCCAGTAGAAATCAGTACTATACTTCGCGCAGCGAACAAATAGAGGGGTTTATGCAACACAAATGACATATTGCAAAGCTGACTGGATCAGTATTTTTATACATAATAATTACTAAAGAATTAGAGATAGCGGTCCTTATAATTAGATCTAATTTCAGCTGACTTTAAATTTTTTTTTGAGATTATGATACAAATAGAAACTTCGACCAACTTGAAAAGCATGGCATTAGTACACTTGTAATATGTTGGCATGTGGCCTGGTTCTAGCTAACTCTCATTATTACCTACATATTACAAGTGCACATATGGCATGATTTTTAAATTAGTCGAAGTTTCTATTTGTATCATAACCTCAAAAATTATTTAATGTCGGCTGAAATTCGGTCTAATTATAAGAACCGCCATCTCTGATAATTATTATTAAATTGCTGATCCAGTCAGCTTTGTAACATGTCATTTGGGTTGCATAAACCACTCTATTTGTTCGCTGCTCCAAGTATAGTGCAAATTCCAGTATAATCACGTACAATTGACAACGTATCTAGTATTTAAAGTTGCTCATAGATTGAAATATACATGAGGTGAATTGTCAAAGGTAATATCACAAAAGGTGATTTTGTTTTAGATTTTTCCGTTTACTTGCAAATTACTACGTTTAAATTTTTCTAAACCAAAACTGCGTTAAAAATTTGAGCAGGTGGTGAGAGAAATTTGCAATAATTTCTATGTAAGTAAAAAAAACTTAAACATTTTTAATTTGAGCAGTAGGTATTTGGAAAGATTATTCTATAATATGAATATGCCTTCGATTTTACTGTGTTCGACGACAACGTTTTTTAACGTTTTTCACTATTAATTCGATACTGGAGCTTCCAAAGCGATTGTTATTCATTTTTAGAACGACGCCGATTTGCAAACTCCACTTTGAGATTTTGGCGAAAGGTGTGTCAAACGCTACTCACTAGATTGAATTTATGAAAACCAACAATGATTGCCTGAAAACACTGCGACATTAGTTGTCTTCAAATGCAGTCAATCTTGATTGGCCGTTTCTGACAAGTTGACCAATTTCATTAGTTTGTTTATTATAGTGTTCAATAATCAATAAAATATATAACAGTAATAATCTAGTCAATAGGCTTTATTATCTAGCACAAACAAATTACTTATTTTTGGTAGAATTCGGAATTTTTATGTAAGAGACACACTTTTAAGTGTACAGTGGCTTTCATCCAATTTCGGTATGTGGAACACTGTTCATGTTATAAACAGTTAAAGTCCATTTTAATTAATAAAAAATACATGGCAGGGCATTCGGCTTTGTGGTCACGTTCGGCGAAGTGTCTTTCTCGTGAATTCGACATTGTAGTCACGTTTCGCCAAAGTGGTCCTCTCTAGCATTCGGAATTGTGGCCAAGTTCGGCGAAGTGTTCCTCTCATGAGTTCGACGTTATGGTCACGTTTCGACAAAATGGCCCTCTCTAGCATTCGACGTTGTGGCCAAGTTCGGCGAAGTGTACCTCTCGTGAATTCGACGTTGTGGTCACGTTTCGACAAAGTGGCCCTTTCTAGCATTCGGCGTTGTGGCCAAGTTCGACGATATGTACCGCTCGAGAATTCGACGTTGTGGTCACGTTTCGACAAAGTGGCCCTTTCTAGCATTCGGCGTTGTGGCCAAGTTCGGCGAAGTGTACCGCTCGGGAATTCGACGTTGTGGTCACGTTTCGACAAAGTGCCCAGCCCTTGTTAATCAGATATTTTCATTTTACACTTTCCACGCAAACTAGAATCTGATCGGGTAAGATCGGGTTCGCAAATACTGCTTAATGATTTTCGACGAAGTGGACACTTTCGGCAAAGTGTCCTTCATCAGCATTCGACGTTGTGGTCACGTTTCGACAAAGTGTCCAGCCCTTGTTAATCAGATATTCTCATTTTACACTTTCCACGCAAACTAGAATCTGATCGGGTAAGATCGGGTTCGCAAATACTGCTTAATGATTTTCGACGAAGTGGACACTTTCGGCAAAGTGTCCTTCATCAGCATTCGACGTTGTGGTCACGTTCGGCGATATGGTCATCATATGATATTCGACGTTGTGTACATGTTCGACATTGTGGACCTTTTAAAATCGATTCGACGTTGTGGATATTCGACAATGTGTCCGGCCCCCTTTTGTGTTTTCAATTATATTTTCGTATTATTAAAAGCGTAAATAACATAATCTCATTTAACTGACTCTATAAATTAACACTTATAATACTATAAGTAGTCAAAGTTATGTCGACTATTTTTGCGGCATGCTCACGAATGTCCATTGCGCTTAGGTACGATTAGAACGAGTGCTCTAGCGCAATGGGCATGAGTACTGATACCACCCCAAAAATAATCTACTTAACTGTGACTAAGAATGGTATTCGGGGAACTACTCAATGAACCAAAGTATTTTTTCAAATTAGTTTTCACTAAATCTAACAACAGACTACGCAAGTTCTATAGTAACAGGAAACAAAAATTTATTTTTCCTAATAAAAGCTACATTTGTTTAATACCTTTAATACCTTGAATACCCTCTTGGACGAATTATCCGCTTTGATTGGTCAAGAAACATCAAATTCTGGATTTTCATTGGTCACTCTTGGCAGATAACAGGTGAATTGAATAGTCAAACCTATCCTTTAAATGATGGCTAATCTGATCTATCGGATATAATATTACCCAAATGCTTTGCAAACCCAATCAATCAAGTGATAGTGACAATCTTCCGGTTATTTTAACGTGCTCAACTAATTTAAAAAATGAAAATATTGTTGATAATCAAAGATGCCATTATAAGTCAAATTAAAAACACTGTAACGCCTTCTACAGCATTCCAGCTAACCAAGAACTAATTAACCAGAAGTATGAAACCAGAAAATAGTAGATCAAGACCAGAGATACAGAATTCTGTTAGTAAAAATACGCCTACGTTTACTCATTCGCAGGCTTAGGGAGGAGGTTGAACAACACCGAATTGATAGTTAATGCCAAATATATAAGAGAAATGGAACCATAAGGTCCAACAATGTAGAGAGCAATTAAAATAATATTGAGGAAAACTCATAGTATACAACAATAAAGGTAGATGCTCAAATATACTCGTCAGACGAAGACAAGTGCCAATTTTTGCTAACCATCGACCTAACACATAAAACAAATTTCATAATAAACAACAAAATCAACAAGCTGGACACGATATAATTTCCAATGGCCTGTCGAAGAATCTAATTTTACTCAGAACTTACTTTGCAAGTGGACGTTGTGACACTAAACAATTTTAAAAATCAAAGAAAAATACAGATAGCAATAAAAAAAAATTAAAGGAGGCACCTGGCAATATGAACTGAATCAATTTTCAACATTACCGGCGATGGGATTCGAACTTCAGCACCTGCGAATGAGCCTGCGAATGCGCAAGTAAAGCAGGCGTTCGCTGCCGCGGCCAACAGGACCCTTTGGATTTCTGCGATGCAGCTACATTTAACATAATGCATTTATTCGTTGCCCTTTTTTGTCTCTTACAAAATTTATCATATATTTTTTGGGTCTCCTTTTCGTCAAGGTAAAGCCTAGGCTTTTATCTAAAGTACGTTTTTTTTCCTATAAAAATTTTCAAGGTCAAAGAATTTAGGGTTTATGTTGGCATAACTTGGATTCCTTTAAAAAATGTATGTTGGCAAAATTTGTTTTAGTAACTTTATAGAACTAAAAATTGGTGGGAAATTTAAAATCTGACATTAAAGTTCTATGTACATCAAAAGCTCTTGCTAATCTTTCGTAAACGTCTTCTTCTGGTGTGTTAAGATGCAGATCCAACAGTGCCTCTGCACACTTCACTACATTTAATTTTAAAAGATTCCGTTTTTTATGCATATTCAGTTTCAAAAAAGAAAAACTGACAATTTAATTTTAATTGTCAAAATGACAAAAGTCGTTTACAGAAAAACCTGGCGAAAATAAATTTTCTAATAATTTTAAAAAAGCAGTTTTGCCAATTTTATCTTGACCTTGAAAATTTTTATAGGAAAAAAAACGTACTATATTTCTCGGGTAAAGGAAAAATAAACAGCAGTTTATTTTTTTAAATGCGTATCTTGTATATGTTGGATCCAAAATATACTCTTTTTCGTGAAGGTAAAAACCTGAGATACGTGTGTGCCACACATTTCTTTCATTTAAGCAATAGTTCCTGAGTTACAACAAAAACAGCTTTAATTTTATTATTTTAAGATGCTCACCCTCTACATATTTTTCACAAATTTTCTCAATATCATGCCAGGAAGACATATAATCTGCATGCATCGTCTTCCTCCAACAAATAGTAGTTGAGTTATACCGGCAACAGACACACAAACAGGCAGACAGACAGCCAGCCAGATAGACAGACAGGCAGGCAGACAGACAGACAGATAGACAAAACTGAGAAAAACCTGTTTTTCGTCACTTAGGGACACTGAAACGTGAAGACCCAGGGAGGTGATTTTTTCGTGATTATACTACTTCCTTCATCTTTTTGATAAGAGAAGTAAGAAGCTATAGTTTATATTACAATAATTTTCAGTGAATAACTGAGACTAGGATATTTTCTAATACCTGTAAATACAGCCACATCTTGCTATTCCATAAATCACGAAAAAAGTTTCTGATAAGGATATAGACCAATAAGGTTACTACATAAACTTTATAAAAGGTTTTCGAAAAAACAATATATAAAGGTTTACTATTGCGTGGCTTATTAAGGAGTAATACTGGAATTTTAATTTGGATTTCGAAGCAATTATTCCACAAATAATCAACTTAGTCGTATTACTGAATATATTCAGCAAGGATTTGAAAGGAAGCAGTATATAGCTTCACTATTAATATACTGATGGGGCCAAAATTATATATAACAGCAATAAGCTAACATTAATAAGAATATAACACGTATTGCTTGAGTGAGAAAGAGATAAACATAGAAGCAAGTAGATGATTTCTGAGGCTTTTACTGCCATTGTCATCAAGTAACAAACGACTTCCGGGATAGGGCCGTGTCATGATTGAGATCGAAGAACTCAACGTTTCGCCCACTTTCGTAAGGAGCTTCATCAGGAGGAGAAATCAAAACAGCACGGTAACTCAATGTGTTAACCACGCCAGAGGCGAAACTCTTTGCAAGGGAAGGGATAGAAGAGCACGGTACTTCAACGTGTGAACCACGTTAGAGGCGAAACTCGACTAACTATCGAAAGAGAAAGGCGATAATTTATAGGCAAGCGCCGTGGCGGTTCAGCAAATGCCGTCGCGGTTTATAATCTCTTCCGTAGGAATGCTTTAGAGAGCTAGTGCAAAATTCAAACCCTTGGAAAGTATAGAATTTTCGCTAGGAGAGAGGGCATAAGAAGAAAGATTTATGACCGTCTTAGAAGCACTTTGATGTGTAGAGACCTTAACCGATGACATTAAGGAATGAAACTTACGAAGATGAGTCGCAGTTGTCATTTCTAATGTTTTTTGGGCCTGTGTGTAGGTGATTGAATCGAAGAGAGACCCGTCAAGAAAGCTAAGAGTATTGGATAATTCTAAATGAAGATCTAACAATTGTTTGGAAATGGTATCGAGATCGTACCTCGTTTGATGAATGCGTTCACGTAAAGCAAAGATGGTGCGACGAAGAATTTTTTGAGAAGGGTGGGTTGGAATGTGATGTTTGACTTTAAGAAAAGAGGGTATGACTTTGTTGTCACGACAACGGGAAAGGAACGCCAAAGTGCAAAGAAGTTTAGAAGACTTAAGTTGAAGTTTGGAAAAGGTGAAGGCTTTCAAAGAAATATCTTCCCCGTAGCGGTTATTTGGATGATTTCTGAGGCAATCTCAATCGGGACAAAGGTTTTCCCCTTCCTTCTATGTGGAAAGTGCTAATTCCTAAGCCCCGCCCACCGCCACTGAACCGAGACGGCATTAGCTGAATCACGACGGCGCTTGTCTATAAATTCGCTTCCATTGCAAAGAGTTTCGCCTCTGGCGTGGTTAACACGTTGAGTTACCGTGCTTTTTTGCTTTTTCCTCCTGATGAAGCCCCTTACGAAAGTGGGCGAAACGTCGAGTTCTTCGATCTCAATCATGACACGGTCCAATCCCGGAAGTCGTTTGTTACTTAATACAAGAATTATGACATAAGTCAGATAAACATGCCTACTAAAATATTTTTTTTCGTATGGTCATCGCTTTCTTATTCAATTATTTTATTTTGTTGTTCATGTTATCTCATTGCTGTTATATATATTGTTAATATAGAGATTGCGAACATAGGCAGTCAAATGTGCTAGAATACAGTTTATGGGCTTTGTATGCGTTAGACAGAAATAGACCTATATGCGATTAACAACTATCATCCGCAGAATAAAGGTGTTTTGCTTTCAGAAAACCCTGAATACTAGGATAATAGATTGTAAATCGTATATGTCTATTTCTGTCTAACGCATACAAAGCCCATAAACTGTATTCTAACTCATTTGACTACCTATGTTCGCATTCTGTATTGCACTGTATAATTATGGCCCCATGCGTATATTAAGTAAGCTTTTGATTGTGTTCCAATAGAGGTTTAATACACAAACATATTGATACCTATATCAAATAATCTTCTACACACCATTAAATAATTAATAAATAACCCGACATGTGCGATATTAAAGCTCAATATTAGGCCATATTTTACTTAATATATTTGTCCATGTATGAGATCTATTTGCATCAATGTTTTATAATATTTTGTACCTGAATTTTCAATATGTGGCGGTGTCTGTAATTGCTAACTTGTGATTTTTCCATCAAAAAGATGCAGAAGTATATATTTTCCAAGAAAACCTCTGGAATACGTTTAATTCTATTTTAGAAAGGTAGATTCTTTAAAAATATTTCAATGTTCTACCAGTTGCAATTTATTGGAACACACTTGGATCTTTACAGCTCTGCTACAAAGCGTCAGTAAGAATATATGTATGTACCATTGTTTGCAAAAATTTCTGGGATAGTTTGTTTAACACACGGCTTAATTCAGCAGGCGGTGTTTTTACTCTTTGTATTGCAATACATCTATTTATTTTCGGCAAAATTTTAAATAGGACTTCGATCATATGATCATAGCAGTTGGTGTCTAAGGTACCTGGTACTCCGCATGCCTAAACCGTATCCATTATAAGCAAACACATATTTATTTAATATCAAAACAACCTAGTCACAACACTATCAGTGTCAGTCAGTTGAGATTTTTATTCTAGATTTTACATAAGCCAAGTTCATACAGCTTGAAAATCCCTAAAATTATTTAAGACTAGCCCCAGATACATTTGCATACAATAGTACTTACATAAAGTTATTGAATGTAGTGATGCGGTCGCTCCAAATTTTTAAGTTAGTGTGGATAAGATAGCATATCAGACGACATAATTGTGCTGTTCTACATATCACAAGAGCATGATACTCAATAGTTCTCGTATCTAGCCAAAAGTTAAGGAAAAGTCATGTCGTATTTTGCACTCTATATAACGGTGCTTCTAGTAATGTTGTGCTTCTAATCCCACCGTTGCAAGATTATAATGGGGAATTTGGTGGCCTCGTAGTTGTGTTAATTTGCGTAACTATTTGCCCATTTGTTGCCAGCTAGCTCAGTTTATAACAAGAGAACTCTTACCTTGTTTTCGCCCAGGCTAGGTCACGAATACTCAATGATACAAAGCTGCGGAGGTTGATTCACTATATCTCAAAATCTGTAACTATATTTTTCAAGCTTCTACTCAAATATAAGCTAATTTGCTTACAATCAGTGTAACACATGTATTGGCTTCAAATACACACAAATAAAACGAGATAAATAAAAAGAATTACACATAAATAAATGGCCATTGAAGGCCCACACGGTGTTAATTAATCAATTACGGCGCTGCAGCTTGGTTCTACGCCTATTTACTAGTCAAACCAGCTATTTAGTGCAATTATGACTGAGATACATTTATAACTAAACAATATCAAAGGTAAGCCCTTCTAGTCCTACACACGAAGTTAAACAAAAACCTTTCTTGCCTAAAAGCCGGCTCTGATCCCGTTAATTTGTTGATCCTGGTGATGTAGCCGGATACTCTACCATAATCTGATGCTTGACGTCACAGGCCACTAAGATCATCTTCGGACGCACCCAAAGATATCACCTCTTTGGAGCGCGAGATGACGCAACTTAGTGCAATTTTATTAATTGCACCGATTTCAAATCGAGATACCTCCAACCTTTACTAATTGCATACAAGTATGCATTCCGCTTATCTTCAAGCTGTGACAGGTTTCCTCACTTAGATTGAATGAGTTGCCCCTTGCTGGAGGTCGTATACGAAAGCTGAGTGCATAACCCTTCGTGGCTGCCTGCAGCTGGTATTGTAACTTGCTGATTTCAAAACTCACGTATTATATCGAGACCTTTCCGAAGCCTCAGCTCTTGGCAACACAAATTTCCTACAGAACCCAACACTAAATACAACTTTTGGGCAGTGGTTCAATTTTGCAGTAAGGAAAAACAATTCGTTTCGCAAAACGTTTCGTACAGTTAACGCATCATATCCGCAGAACCAGTTTTTTAACGGAAAACATAACACTTTCGTGATATGTCAAATTTACTAATCACGCGACACTCAATGTATTCTACTGAATACGCACAATTTAGCGCCTAAGTTAAAATATTAGAATTTAAATAAATTAGGCAGGTAAGAATCTATCGAAATATTACACCATACATAAACGTACGTACACATTTGCTGAATATTGAAAGATTATTAAATAAGCGGTTAACTTTGATAGGTAATTAGTCAACAGCGCTAAACACAAACTTTCTATGTTCAGTTTTAAAATTACAGTGGATGAACATATAATTCAATTATACACGTTGTTTGTTCGGTACAAGGTACATAACACCATTGATTAATATAATACTAGTAAAGTTAGAACATGTTAAAATTATTGTAAACGCTAAAAGATAACCTCAAAGACATAATATGTTGAACTGATAAAAATATAATAGCAGGCGTAAGAAGTTTCTTTAAAGTTGGTGCTAGAGTGGAGATAAATTAGAAAGTTTTTAACTTTTTGAAATTTTAAATTACTGAAATTTATAATAAAGCTCTGTGTCAATTGAGAGGGAATTGTTGAGGTGAGTGAATAAAGAAGACTTCTTTTTAGTGCTGTTGACTAATTACTGGAAGAAAATAACCATTAATTAATGTATACCAACAAGTAGTCAATACTTCTCACTTATACACATATTGTTAATTATTGTAGCTGAGCTTAGATATAGCGGAGCCAAATACCGTTCCATCTACCAAATTCCTTTAACTGATAAATTCTAACAAATGTGTTGCCATATATATTCAGCAAGTAATTTATAAGAGTAAAGAAGAGCTCAGCTATGTATTCGATAAAGTTGTGATGGTTTTTAATATTTATTATGAATGTGATTTTCAATATATATATTCATTCCAAAAAGTTCGCAATTGAAATTTAAACTTGGCAAACACAATGACGTGCGTATGATCGAATTCTACCTGACGGACGTTTCATTTTTTGTAAACCCTTATCGTCTGGCTAAAATGGAAATTTATTGAATCACTTGATACTGTTTTTCTTATTTCGAATTTATTTAAATATTCTTAAATAGTTGTCGAAGGCAACATCTAAAAGTACCTAGCAAAAATAGCCATTTCAGAACACAGAACTATAATCTGTGTATGAATAAAGTAGAAGGAATAATAAATACATATGTACAGGGTACACATTTTATCTATTCCTGCCTGAAAAAAAAACATTAAAAGGAAATACACCATACATGCAGACAACTCTGGTAAACACTTCTATGTAAAGTATTTATTCATATTTATAAATTATAATTAGCAGTTAGACAATCTTGAAATATTAAACACTTCAAAAAAATCATATTTCCAATACAACGCCAGAAATAAATACATTATTAACAAATAAATGCTCCTAACTTTTATAGCATTCGATTTTTTCACATAACTGTTTATAATTCTCAACATTTGGGTAGTGTCACTTAATAGTTATTAAGGTACCAAGGGGCATTATGAGTAAAATAAGAGCCCAAGATTGTTAGTGTACTAACCGAGGGCCTTTGGCCCGAGGTGTGTACAACAATCGCGGGCTCTTAGCTCATAATGCCTGTGGTGCCTTCAAGGTTTTATGTCCTACCAATTTTCTTACCTAATTTATATTCATATTCAATTCATATAATTACTATGCTATGGTATTTAAGATTGATCTAGTTAGCTGATCTAAGTTAGATTTGTGACATTAGATGAGCTGTCATTAATTTTCATTGTGACAGTGGTGCATAATTTTTGAAATAAAGGTTGTATCCATGGAAACAAATACTGTTAATTTTTCATAATTACCCTAGTGTTCTTATGAAGAAAATAATTGCCCTGGAGCGTTATTTTGTATCTAAGATACCTTAAAATAGAGTCATTAATTTTAATTAATGTACTGGTAGGACATAAAAAAATTAAATACAATTCCCCAGTTAAAAAAACCTCTGTTTCCTTATGAATACAGAAAATTATAAACGACGAACCAAATAGTGTTAAGTGATGTGCAATTGAAGCATAATACGGATGAAAATCATTAGCATGCAAAATATTGAAGGCAGAACCCTTGCTAATTTATTACTTAAAAGTTTTCCTTGACTTATCTGAGAATAGTTTGTTAAGCATTCTATCACGGCAGCTTCGTTGTTTGTATTAGTTAAAGAAAAGCTTTTAACTTTATTATTCTTAAAGTTTCCATGGCATGGAATTATTTTCTAGCTTCCTGAAAATATTATTAGGAGTTCTTCTGTTGGGATAACGTTTTGCGTGAAAGCTAACTGCTGCTTCACAATTTATTTGACACTCTCCTTACATAGCAGTTATTTTCCGAATTAGAATACATTCTTCACTGCTTTGAGATGTTCAACAAAATGTAACGTAAGCCCGTCTCGTATTTATTAGAGAGTTTTTGCAAAACGTTCCGTTAAAATTGCGGTCCGCTACAGCTAATGTTACCTAGCGACGACAATGATACAGCCAATCCAAATCAATTTTTCTGATTTTAACGTAACGTTATTTTATCTACTTTGCGTTCTTACTGAGGCTATTACGATACGCGTTTGCGATGCTATAATAAAAATTCTAAAAATTTTCATTTTTTTGGTTAAAAAAGTGGCAAAGTAGATAAAATACTGTATGATACCTAACTAGTTTATAAGGCATTTTGTAGCATTTACTCCTTTAGGGCACCCTTCGCTTCGCTCGTCGTACCCTAAATCCGTGCGTGCTACAAAATGCTTCTTATAAAACTCGTATCATAATATACTCTTAACGTGGCGTTTTACAAAAACTCCATATTATTATTTGTAAACGTAATCCAAACCAAAGTATTAAACAATTCTGAAAATGTATACCTTTTAGTCCTAGTTAGGTATATCGGGGAAGTAAGATGTTTTGCACATTTCTTAGTTTTCAGACATAACAGATAAAATGGGCACCCTTTAATTATATACCACCTTTGTGGTAATTAAGTACGCTTTTTGTGTTAAATTTTATTACATTACATACATATTAATATTTGCATCAATGCATCAGTGGATGGTTGTTTTGTTCCGTATATTTTAATGTTGTTTTAATAAAAACATAATCATTTGCCTCACTAAAATGCCGTTATTGCAATAAAGCTACAATAAAAAAATAAATTCAATAGACTTACCACCATTGTAAAAGACATAGGGCGGATATCAATCAATTAGATGTTATTAATAGATTCACTGACGTAGTTGGAGTGAGAATCTTAGTAAATATGTATAGTTTTATGTGTAAACTCTATACTTACAGGTATCGAATCGATCAATCAGGACAATTTCAGCTCAAAAGTCATCTTCTGGCAAACGTGATACAGCCACCTGTTTTCAGAAGATATTTACAACGATTAGTTGGGATTACCATAAAAAACACGAATTATTTACTTTAACAATTTATTAGTTAATAGTTATGTTAATTTGAAAGTTAAGGGTAACACCTTATTTAACATTAACTTGTCTTGATCAAACGTGAATCTACCAAAAGGAGTATATGACTATACGAATTAAATATTACAAATAACATATCGAAATTAAATAAGAATACCTATACAAGATTTACAATGTAATACGTGAGATATATTATTTAGTGTTTTTTAGAACATGTCAGATGATAATCATACAGACTATCGCAAAACCACGAACGGAGAGATATTCCAAAATTAGGTGATTAACCAGCAAATTTTTCCTTGGGCTGAGTTGTGGGGAAAAGTTGTGGTGATTATGTACCATGCACCTACATTCAAAGCAGGTGGACAAAATATCAATGTTTTCTGAATTAAGAGGCAAATTGAGGAATGACTGATTAAACATCCTTCGAATGCGATGCCACAATCCTTTCTCTAGGTTGTAAGTTATGCAGATGATCGTTTTTAACCGCAATTTAAAATGTTTTTCGTCTACTGACCCTGAAACTTGAAGATCTGAAAAAATATCAAAGGTATTTTTTTACGATTACAGGTTATTTGCCTAAATTATGCCCTGAAGAGATGATTGTGATCTCGGATTCCCTAGTTCTCCCGACGAAATTTGTCAAAACGTATATATATATATATAGCATTATGGTTTGTATTTGCTACGTTAAAGGTTGCCTGAACAACAGCATAAAAGGGTATACGCTGTTTCAAGTTCCTGAAGGTAATTTAAACTGCAATATTTAGCAATACCCTTTAATGAATTACTTATTGCAAATTAAGGACCAAGAAATAGCATGAAACGGCAGGAGTGGTTGAAAGAAATAAATAGACCACTAGACGACATGCATCAGTTACGTGTACGTGAGGTGCCGAATTATTGGAATGCAGCGAGCGGTACAAAATATTTGCTGAAGCTTTATATTTGTGATAATTATTTCTAAAAAACTAAAGAGATAAAAGTTAATAAAAACCTTCAGCAACTTATACTCTTATTTTATTGTAACAGTTATTGTTAAAAATGCTTTTTATTTTAATTTATTAATTATTTAGGCTATGTTAATATGATTGAAATTGTTTATATGCTTGGTAATCAATTATTTAATAGTCGTCAAGAAGTATATAAATAATTTCAATCATATTAGCAATACCGTAAATAAAATACTAATTTATTTTCTGGATTTAAATTTCCCGCGTTCCCATTTAGTTGCCGCACATCTCGGCAGACGGCGCAAAACGATGACAACTTTTATTGAGAAGTTTCCATTCTATCTGATTATATTTCCTATGTTAAACATACTGTCAAAATCATGTTCAAAGTGCCAGAAAAAACGGTGGTTCTGATAAAAGGTTTTAGGGATTATCAAAAGTATTCGTTATTGATGACATATTGAAGAAGCGCGATCCTGAAGTTCTCAGATTTCCTCTATGTATGTATGTGCGTTTTTATAAAAACTGCTATACTCCATTCACTATGGTCCCGGATTGTCAAAAATGACGTTTTATGGTAGCACTGTTGAATTTCGATTGGTTTTTTTGTTACTACTAGGTTGGACAACGCAAAAGGCGTAATTTTGAAAAATTGGTTTTTGTTACCTGGCAACTTTTAATTATTTTTGCTTAAGTCAGTGCGAAATATAACCTATAATTTATAGTTTTGACATTAGTAGCTCAATTAATGGTTTCTAGTTACCCATAGCTTGACTTAAAAGTATTAACCATGATATAAGGGATTGTTTTTAATTGGATTTTGACATTGACAATCCGGGACTATAGTGAATAGAGTATATAATAAGCACATACCCTCGCAACCTCAATACAAAAACAATTGTTGCAAATGTATGGCTTGAGGTTCTTTGAAAGTGCATTTCTGGCACATGACAACATTTTTGTGTTCGTTGTGGAACGCTGATCTCGTTGAATTAAATAAATTTAATGGGAAATATTTCATTGGAAAATATTTTGCTATTCATTATTTCTCTCCAAAAATAATGTAGGTTCATAATTTAGTATCACCATTTTTGTGTAAAAATTCAGCGACGCCCCATCTAAATTCATACCTAATTATAAAGCATGATCATAATTACTCACACACCACATGAAATGTGTGATTAATAGTTAGTACTGATAGAAATCTATAATCAGCCAGAAAACTTACACATTCTTTAACGACACACAGAGACCAACAACCAGCTGGCTTACACCCTTGGTACATAAATAACTATTATGGACCCGTCTCTCGTTGCCGTAAGTTAATATTGGTATATCAACTGTTTTAAATATTGTCATTACTGAGCTCGGTAGCTCAGTGGTTAAGCATCCTGAATACCGATCTAAAGGTCGTGAGTTCAATCCCCGGTCCCAGTAAGGTTTAAAAAAAGGTGTATGAAAACCTCCACAGAATGTCATCATTCAGAAGGGGTATAAAGCCGTAAGTCTCATGTTACCACAATGTGTAGCATGTAAAAGATCCCATGCCAGGGCTGGCACTCCTTAGTCTCAGCAAAATTCTAAGTAGGACTTTGACCATGGTAGTCGGTGTCCAGTGTCCAACTAATAATTATGTAATTCATTATTCTTCTTAACATAGAATTTCTGCTAAGACCGCTTAGTGTTTGTAGATGAACACCCAGAATTCTCTGATTTAATGTGCCTTGCACCTTGTGAAGTCGAGCAAAAACCCGCGCAATGGCCATGCTTTTTGGTGGTTCGAGAAAAAAATCTTTTATTAGTGTGTAGCAATAATTATGACCTATTTGTTAATTTTTAGGTTTATTATGTTCTATTGTGTTTGTACCCCCTTTTTATAACTTACCTTGGAAGGCTCACGCGTCTCCGACTAGCTCAATACACGGCTGCTATTAGGGTCTAATGACTGTGGGCTTTTAGTTTGCTTCACTTTCTCATAAAGGTATTAGTTCAGTTATAAGAAGAAATGGGCGCCATAACTTTATTATCAAGTGTTAATTTTTTTAATACTTACAATCGGTTGCCTATACTCTATTCACTATAGTCCCGGATTGTCAATGTCAAAATCCAATTAAAAACAATCCTTTATATCATGGTTAATACTTTTAAGTCAAGCTATGGGTAACTAGAAACAGTTAATTGAGCTACTAATGTCAAAACTATAAATTATAGGTTATATTTCGCACTGACTTAAGCTAAAATAATTAAAAGTTGCCAGGTAACAAAAACCAAATTTTCAAAATTACGCCTTTTGCGTTGTCCAACCTAGTAGTAACAAAAAAACCAATCGAAATGCAACAGTGCTACCATAAAACGTCATTTTTGACAATTCGAGACCATAGTGAATGGAGTATACTCAATTTTACAATTCATTAATTATCTTTTATTAATTAACGTTTATGTCTTTTTGCTATTACACATGTTATGCAATTCCTACCTAATTTCAGTTTATATCTGACAAGTTAGAAATGTCATTAATTATTAGTTATAGTTAATTAACTTGTGATTATTCAGGAGATTTCTTATACTTATCTAACTAACAATCTCTTTCGCATTAGATGAAAATATAAAGAGCTCTCTATACCTTCGCAATCCTCTTTCTAACACTTCAATCCCAATTAACAATCTATATTTAGTTTAATTGAAGTTACTCCAGGGAGTATAAGAAAAGTCCCTTATGGTTAAAAGCTTACTACATGACAATTGATATATACTAACTTGACAGCTGCAAAACTGCTCAAGTCCCCGTTCAGGATTATTAGGAGGTAAGTAACAATTCTTTTACTTTGAAACTAGTTTGTTATCATGGCTTATGCCCTTATTTAACGATATCCAAGCTATGACGGTGGTCTAATTATATAAATCATCTCTAACCAATTTTAACTCATTTAGGATTAACATACGGTTAATGCAGAGAACCCTTGAATCTGGATCTCTTCATCTTCCCAATATTAAAAAGGAAACCCCATCGTCGAACCAAAGAAGCGGCCTTTGATTGGTGAGTAATCTTCTAACAATTAATAAGTTTTTAACAAAGTTCTCCTTCCTCTTTTATTTCTCTCAGTGCGTTCTCCCGATCTTCTTAGAGCGCATCAATACACCCCTCCATGATGAACATAGAACTATCCAGGAGCTGGGAACTAGAGAGGAGGCTTAAGAGCTGAACCAAGAAAAACCCCCTGGTTAAGATTTGTATGTATTAGCTTCCTAGTTACCTACCAGTTAAATAATAACTGCCCTTTTCAGAAAGAAAATGTTCATTGGATTTATCCTATCTGCCTGAAAAATTATTATATCTTAATATAATGTTGAATTTATTGGTTAAAGCATTACTATTTTCTTTGTATCCTTTTTAAGCTAGGATTTATAAGTAGTATCGCTCCTCGTCGACTCAGAGAAGGTTCTTTCTGCTTTCTCAACCAAACAAGAAGTATTAATTTTTGTTATTTATTGTTTTAATAATATAACCACGAGCCTTCTAAAATATTTACTCTTGATTTAATAAAAGGGTAGGCAACCCCTTATACTGATTCTGCACTTTAAGTTGCCTATCTATCAGGTTTTAATAATACCTAGCGGTATCCTTGTAGTAGTTAAGCTATGTACTGCTACATGTTTATATTCATTTTATGAGAATTTTAATTTCGTTTCAGTACATAGTTGTATCAAAATAAGAGTAGGTATGTTAAATATATATATTGTATTGTATTGAGCTACTTCCGTTATAGAAGGGCCCCTTCATTACCTTGGGCAAGGGGCCTCAATCATATAAAAAACGGTGCTGTCGGTGTCTAAGGTAGCTATTACTCCGTATGTATAGAGCTTGTCCATGACAAACAAATATTATCATTATCTGCCAGACCTTGACTGTTTTCGCGATCCCAATATCCCAATAATATCTTTATCTTGTTTTCCATTGCTTAAAAGAGTAACCTGTGCAATGTTATCTCCATCAATTTGCATCTTCATTGTTTGATATTATAGAGCTGTCATCATTATTTCGTTTTTTCTTTTGTTAATTTTTATAACTCGTCTTCTCAGGTTACCATTCTAAATATTTATGTTGTTCTGTAGTTGTAGTAGTTTTTTACTAGCTACATAGTTCTTGTTTATTTTATAAATGCTTTTTATTGCTCTTACACGTTTGAGGTTTACTTGTCTTTTTCTCTTGCTATCTCATACCTTTCCTTGGTCAGAAGCCTTTCCAATTCCATAAATTCAAGATATAAGTTTATATTGCTCGTAAATGTGATCTGTATTATTTCTTTGTTGATGAATATATGGGGAAGTACGCTATCTCCTCTCTTAAATCCTGAATTTCTTCTAAAGTTGGTTCTAAACACATTTTCAATCTTTTCTCTAGTAGGTATTCTCTCATCTGTTTTACTACTATATTCAATAAAACTATTTTGCTATATTACTGATATCCCTGATTTTATGCATTGGTACCTCTTGTTGTAAATCTTCTAGTATCCGTCCCTCTAAGCTCTATCAACAAACTTTCATGAATGCTTCTGTTCTTTCGCGTCTCATATTTACCGAATTTCTGTGGTTATTCTGTCACGTCTTGAAACCTTTAGGTTTTTAGAGATCTAGTTGCTTCTGCTGCTTCATCAGATCTTATCATTTCTATTTTACCTCATATATCCCTCCCCCTATTTACTCTTAGACCGTTCGTTCACCGATAAGACCAATATGACACGACTGGTTGCGGGCGACCCAGCAACCAGTCGCCCAGTCATTACTTGTTCGTTCACCGAGACGACTAGAGACTAAACTGAAGGAAACTTATAGCCCAAGACAAAACCGGTTGGTCGCTTCGTGACCAGTTTCCTGCGATCATACGCTTTATTTTTTACGTTTTATACTTCTCTAAATTTGCTCAAAGATACTGGACCTAAAAGTCTTTCAAGTTCATAAAAACTTTTCCTATCCATCCTGTAGCTTTATTTAGCTTTATAAGGTCCTTGACATCACTTGCGATTTTGAACTATATAACACTTGTCTTCCAAATTTGGGTGAGCTGAAAAACGTTGCTATTTTCGCCGAGCTTGTAAGTACATCTAAGTAATAATAAAAGGTTCTTATCCAATGATGACATATTCGCAATTGATAAGTCAGTTTTCTTGGTGGACAGACAAACAAGCAAACGGAGTATTGGTTTTCTCGGTTGACGAAGGGGCTTAGTTGTTGTTATTTGACTTTCTCCGTGTCTTTTAGTATCTTATAAAATAAATTTCTATTCTTATTGACAAGTCTTCCATTGTTTCTCCGATTGTTATCTAACTCTTTTCTTTTGGCTCTCCGACTATGTTTTTCAATGTATTTATTTGTTCTTTATATACTTCGTAGCTACTACCTCTTTTGTTTCTTATATAAGTGTTTGTATTATATCTTTACGCCATCCCGCTGTCTATTTTTTCTTTTTGTTTAGTTTCAGTGTGCCACATGTTTACGTTGCTGTTTGCTATAATGTTTTTTTATATTTTTTATATTTTTCTTCTTCTTCACTTTCCATCTTTTTCATTCACAATTTGCTTTTTATTATTTCTTTATATTTTTCTTCTGTTTCTTCGTATCTTAGTCTATACACTCGTATGGTTTCACAACATATTATATTATTGGGAGCAAAAAAGAAACTTTATGTGTTGGTAGCTTGGCTGCCGAACGTAGTGAGGCACCCAAATCGATTGAGCATATAAGATCATTTTTGCTCCCAATAAACATATTCAATTTATTTTTCAAACAAATACCAAAATTGCAAGAAAAGTAATAAAATCGCAAAATAACAATTTAGTAGAAATGTGAAAATGAAGAATCGTGATAGATTGGAAATAATTTTCCCATGGTTACTATGGATGAAATGTGTAATTTTGCTACTTTATATGATTAGGCAAGTAAAATTGCAAGTTCATAATGCCTAATCAGATAAAGTACCATTTTTACCTTGTCACTAAAGTCAGAGAAGTTGTCGCTTTTATGATGTTAGAAAAAAGTACTTATTTTAAATAATGACCATAGCTCTAACTAAACCAGCAAAGCCACAATTACAAAGACAAAACTATCAGTAGAACAGGGGCACCTATCCCCTCCACTTTTTATTTGATTCGCGGATTCGCGGTTTATTCGCGGATTTCGCGGTTTTAATTCGCGGATTTCGCGGTTTTAATTTCGCGGTTTGATCTAATTCATTTCGCGGTTTGATCTAATTAATTTTCACATGTGCTACTGATTAAATTACGCATTAGCTTCCGATTAAATTACGCGGCGGACTTCTGGAATTACACGGCGGCCATCTTGGTTTTCTGGCGCGAATATTTGAATTTTAAATTTTCAGATTTTTTTTCTAAGTTCAATTTTTTGAATTTAAATCTCCCGGGTGTCAGCCATCTTGGTTTTCTGGCGCGAATATTTGAATTTAAATTTTCAGATTTTTTTTCTAAGTTCAATTTTTTTATTTTAAACTTCCCGGGGTGTCGGCCACCTTGGTTTTCTGCGCGCGCACTTCTAGCGGCTGTCGTTTTAATTTTCCCTGAAATATTTGAATTTCAAACTGATAGATCTATCTCGCTCTTCTGCCCCTTGGTTGTCTCTCTCTCATGCATTCACAGAAGGACTATTTATATTTAAAAAAAGCTATTTGCGGCGGACCCGAGTGGGATTCGAACCCTAGTTTTCTGGCCATCAGCCTTAGGCCCCTGCCGTTGAGCTATCGAGGCCTGTTGAATATAAAGGATTTGAACAAAACGTCATTTCACAGCTCTGCCGTCACACTGCTCGAATTTAAACAAACTATTTTTTGAGAAATATGCTTTATAAGAACGGGAATGTGTAGTTTATTGTGTTTAAAGGTAGATACAATTTAAAAAAAAATAGATTTGTAACTGGATGTACTAGAAATAATAATTTATAATTTGCAATATTCTCGTTGCTCCAGACTGCTGGAAATTTCCATTCCCCCCGCGCATAATTTGAAAAGCTACATGAATCTAAATAATTACTTTATTTTTATATAGCGAAACCACTTTATTCAAAACGCATTATAATATTACACATTAGCTTCTGGTTAAATTACGCGATTTTTCTAAGTTCCCTTTTTTAAACAGGTCGAGACATGTGTTTTGTTCATTTAAACAACCTTGGTGACGAGGCTGCATTGCAAAACACAGGCACCGACATGCTCCGGCTCGAGAGTGGGGTGCCGCTGACGTATTGTTTTAGCACCTGTATAAAAGTGTCTGCGGTCTCTATAGCGCATCGAATTGCTTCACTCTCAACCGTCGTGTCAACAGCACCAGTGTAACTAAGATGGATCCTCGAAGTGTTAATAAGTGCCAAGAAAAACCAGGCCCCTACACCAGGAGACCGGCAGCAGAAAAAACAAGTAAGAAAACGCATCTTTTAAATAAAAAACAACACGGTGCACCGCCACAGCCTCCAGCCATGAACGTGGAGGCCAAGGGGTAGTCACCACGTCTAGATGCCACCGAGGAGGACCTGCGGGTGTTCATTGAGGAGACGATGCCTTCCTATGACGTAACACCGATCGTGACGCCGGAGATTCGCCAAACTCGACGGGAAAAGAAACGGCTATTATGCGACCTCACTGTGCCTTTAAACAATAGCGCCAGCAAGGTTGTTCATTTGGGACTGGATCCTTATAAACAATTTTCGCCTGTTGCAAGAATTCTGAAGACCGACATTAGAGCAGGTGTTTCATTCACAGCCGAGTCGTTTATGACTTTTGTGGAAGCGCTACCGAACATGTTTGTGATGGCCAAGCAGGGGACTTTCAGATGTGAATTAACTGAGCACACAGTGGAGTACGTGAACAATGATACCTGCAGGATTATTACAAAGGACCCCGAGAACAAGTTTACCCTTTACGTAACGTATGAAACACTATCAAATTTATTGCCGATGTACAACTTGATGGTTGTGAAAATAAATGACTTGAAACGTGTAAAGTGCAATTTCCAAAATTTTGGTGAAGTGATCGTTGACAAAGTAATACATGCAGAAAATTTGTGTCTTGATGATTCAATCATTTTTAATACTCTACGCTGGACTTTCGCTAACGATATTTTATTGTGGGAACTTGTGTTCAAATTTAAAATGTATGTTATTATAGAACTGCAGAAGTTGATTGATGCAGATGAGCGCATGAAACCGTACATGTCCTAGTTTATATGAAATATTGTATGAAAATGTAAATAAAAATGTTTTAAAACTGTGTTTCTTTTTAATTATGCGGCGAGTGTTAGTTTATACATGCGGTAGGTTGGCCGAGTGGTTAAGGCGTCAGACTTAAGATCTGATCTCGAAAGAGGTCGTGGGTTCGATTCCCGCACTTACCATGTTTTTAATGTATTTATTATGAGCGTGTTGATTTTTTAGGTTAGTTTATTCACGACGGCCCTACTGTAATAATCGCTCACTGCATAAAAATGGAGCATCAGTTTTCTCATCCTTTTTCGGCTATTGTGGCAGGCCCCTCAGGATTGAGCAAATCGTTTTTTGGAATAAATTTCTTGAAAAATATGAAAAAACTCTGCAGTGTAAATTTCGCTAAAGTTATTTGGTGTTATGGCGAGTGGCAAAAATTGTACGAAGATTTAAAATCTTTAGTCGAATTTCAACAAGGTCTGCCAGACATGGCATCTTTTGAGGGGTCCGAACCCAAACTTTTAATAATCGACGATTTAATGAGGGAGACAAATAACTCAGTCGTAGACATATTCACCAAGGGGAGCCATCACCACAATCTCAGTGTTTTTTTATTACGCAAAACATTTTTCACCAAGGAAAAGGACAGCGGGATATTTCCCTAAATGCTCATTACATTATTCTTTTCAAAAATCCGCGAAATAGAGCTCAAATAAAGCACTTAACCAGACAGATATGTCCAGAGAATCCGCGATTCCTTCAAGAAGCATACGAGGACGCCACAGCTACGCCACACGGGTATTTGTTATTCGACTTAAAGCAAAGTACACCTGATATAGCTAGGTATAGAACATCGATTTTTCGCCAAGATGGGGCGTGCTATATTTATATTCCGAAAAAGGGGTATAAAAGCTCGTACACTAACCAGTTTACTCTCATTCACTAGTGATGTCTCGATCAGTAATTAGAAATTCGGAGTTGTTGCGTGCTCTACATAAACTCGGACCAAAGGAGCGAAGCGCATTATTTAAAGCCGTAGGCGATAAACAAATTCATTGTATCTGCGAGTGTGTGCATAATACCTTAAAAGGAAAAATACCTTTATCGCTTAATCAAAAATCAACGATCTCGAAGCATAAAGCTGTTCTTAGGAGTTTAGTCAAGCCTGGAGAGTCTATAAAAAAGAAGCGCCAAATACTAATACAGAAGGGTGGCGCTTTCCTACCACTGATATTAGCTCCATTAATTACTGGAGTATTGAGCTCTATTTTTAATTTTAAAAAAATGGAGAATGCCCGAAAAATGATGATTGTACCGCCTGAATTCATGCATCGCTTTAAGGATACAGAGAAATCAGAGCAAAATATATTATCGCAGCTTGACGACGAAATGCAAAAGGTTTTATCGTCTAAATTAACCGATCACGATAAATGGCTACAGTACAATCAGGTTTTACAAAGGTACCTTCATTTTGCGGATCAAACGAGGCAATCAATCAAAATACCTATAGAATCGAACAACAGTGGTATTTCAAATGCATATATTTTATCGACACTCCCTAATACTTTTAAGAAAAACGGTGAAGCCTTTTTACGACTTCTAAGAATGTCAGATGAAGTGGAGTGGGACGGCAAGGGAACAGTCAGCATAAAAGGTGAAATTTTACCATCCTCCAACATTATTGATTTAGTGCATGACGTTCTAAGACCTAAGAAAACTGCAAACCCGCCAGGTCGACACAAGTTCATAGATTACATTAGAGAGAACAATGTACCTCAAGTGCTGATGGGGGATCCTAAACGTCAAAATGTGTCAGACGTGAGTAAAACAAATATGGAGAGTGACGTCGATCCTAAATTAACGTTAATAGCGACTGCAACAGCGTCCAAGCAAGAGGGTTCAACGCGATAAACACCGAAAACAACGCAAAGATCGATATCGAAAATAAAGGGCATTTCTGACTGGGAGCGTCTTAAACTTTAACGTAGCAGAATGAATTTGGACGCCATCTAGTGGTGAAGTAAAGGATTGGCTAAAGAAACAGGATGCCTATACTATTCACAAAACTGCAAGAAAAAAATTCCCTAGAAACAAGTACATTGTTAGCAACATTTTCGAATTATGGCAGGCTGATCTCTGCGACATGCGTAGTTTAGCGCCCCACAACGACGGATATAATTTTATTCTAACCGTAATTGATGTGTTTAGTAAAATGGCATGGGCGAGACCCCTGAAATCTAAAACGGCTACTACAGTAATCAACGCATTTCGTGAAATATTTGATGAAGTGGGTAACACGCCCATAAATTTACAAACCGATAAAGGCAAAGAATTTATTGCTAGAGCCGTACAGAATTTTTTCAAACAACACGATATCACGTTTTATGTGACGCAAAACCCCGATGTTAAAGCATCAGTCATTGAGCGTTTCAATAGAACATTAAAAACCAGAATGTGGCGCTATTTCACATACTCTAATTCATACAAATACATAGACGTATTACAAAATTTACTGACTTCGTATAACAGCCGTTATCATTCAAGTATCAAGATGGCACCCTCTACTTTAAATGATGGCAATATACTGGAAGTGTTTAACAATCTGTACCGAAATGGGTTGGGCGTCTCCAGGAGGCGCAAATATAAAGTGAACCAACATGTAAGAATTAGTAGAACGAAGGACGCATTCGAGAAAGGATATGAAACTAATTGGAGCGGCAAAGTGTTTATAATTAAAAAAGTGATTCTTAGAAAACCACCTGTGTACGAAATAGCTGATTTAAGCAACGATACGATAGAGGGCGTCTTTTATGAAGAGGAATTACAGCCAGTGGCTTTGGATGATAACGTCTTGTTTAAAGTCGAACAAGTGTTAAAAGAAAGAGGACACGGTCAGCGCAAAGAGTACTTTGTAAAGTGGCGAAATTATAACGACAAGTTCAACTCCTGGATTCCTGCAGCTAATCTTCAGCAACTATGAATACAGATGAAGAATTTTATCTAACATTACTTAGCAATAGTTCTATGGGCTATTTTCCAAATAACACCACAGCACAATTCATAACGCAGCTCCCTAAACGAATAAGGTTACCGGGGCAATGGGTTACAGGTATTGCTGAAGTGCAATATCCATGCTCCTTTTTGGCCGTGACAGATACAGAAAATCTAGTCTATTATCGCACAGAAATACCTAAAGTGCAAGCCGGAGAAGAAACGTATACTGAGTTGAAAAAAGTATTGCAAAACGCTAACTCATATTTTAAAAGTGATAGAGAGCAAATTTACTATGGTAGCGATGGATGGCACGTAATCTGTATTCAACCCGGCAATTATGAAAACATTGAACATATTACAGCCGAAATTAACAATCACAGGTTATTAGAAAAGTTGCTAAATTTTCAATATAATAGAGTAACAAAACGCGTGTCTCTTGAAATTAAAACGTCGTCATTGAAAATGCTAGGATTTTCACAACGTCTGGCCTTACAACTTGGTTATAAACCTGATATAAATATAGCTGAAGCACCTGTACCAAGCCACCCCGCAAATATCTGGGTTGGTTTACCATCACAAATGTTTATTTACTGCGATATTGTGGAACCACAGTTTGTAGGAGATGTCTTGGCTCCGCTTCTTCGTATTGTTAACGTGACCTCTGATAATTATAATTACGGTTGCCACAAAGACGCCATATTTTCGCCGACTCATTATATAAATGTCATGAAGAGGGAATTTGAGAATATCGAGATAAATATAAGGACCGAAACATCGGGTGTGATGCCATTCGATTTTGGAACGTTGAGTTTAAAACTACACTTTAAGAGGCTACAGTAGCTGCTATGGATTGTCCTTATCAACAATACTACACCAATCAGGCAGGTCAGGGCGTTGGGGCAATCTACAGAGGTGCAGCCTACCAGAGAGGTCGTGGCATAGGAAGCTTTCTTGGAGGAATATTTCGTAGTACCCTGCCTCTTTTTAAAACCGGTGCTAAAGTTGTTGGAAAGGAAGCTTTAAGGACAGGCGCTAACATTTTAGGAGATGTTACTAAACATCGACCGCTAAAAGAAGCGTTTCATAACCGTGTACAGGAAGCTGGAAAGAATCTCAAACGTAAAGCCGACAGAAAAATAGATACTCTAATGGAAGGATCGGGTTATAAAAGGCAACGCACTCTGAATTACAATCAGTCTACAAGAAAAAACGCTAAACAGAAGCTGGTCAAACCCGCATACGCCGATATCTTTACCAGCAAGTAGTTTTCACAATGGCGTTTTTGCATGCACAGTCTTGTGAGTGTGTTTTAAATCCGAACTAGATTTGTTCGCTTTGCCCGCACTCAAACCAGTATCGAAAATGGACAATGGATTTTTTACAAACCGCTTTCCTCGCTTAATGACGATGCACCGATTGAATTTATTGAGCCTGGAAACGGTAACGATTATATCGATTTAAGTCAGACCATGTTATACATTACTGCTAAAATTGTTAAACAAGATGATACATCATTAACTGACAAAGATGATGTAGGCCCTGTTAATAATTGGATGCACTCTATGTTTAATCAAGTTGAGGTGTATTTGAATCAGAAGCTTGTGAGCCCCCCAAACAATACATACGCATACCGCTCATACATTGAAACTCTGCTGAATTACGGCAATGGTGCTAAATCAACCCATTTAACATGCACACTATGGTACAACGACACAGCCAATAAAATGGATGACATCCTTACGCATAATGATGGATTTGTAAAGCGGAAATTTTTTACTGCTGCAAGCAAGCAAGTCGAAATGATGGGCCATGTGCATTCCGATTTATTCAATCAAGAAAAATTTCTTATAAATGGAGTTGAAATGAAAGTCAAATTTATCAGATCCCGAGTTTCTTTCAATTTAATGGCAGCCGAAGGATCTACATTCAAAGTGAAAATTAGTGATGCCAGCTTACTAGTGAGAAAAATGAAAATAAACCCGTCTATTTTGTTGGCTCACACCAAAGCTTTGGCAACTGCGCCTGCTAAATACCCCATTACAAGATCCGATGTTAAAGTGTTAACTATTCCGGCTGGTGTGCAAAGAAAATCTTTAGATAATATTTTTCTCTGGCAATTACCAAAACGATGCATTGTAGGTTTTGTATCGAATAAAGCATTTAACGGCCATTATGCAGCAAACCCTTTCAATTTTAATAACTACAAAATCAATTATTTCTCCCTATACATCGACGGTCAACAAATTCCTTCAAAACCTCTACAGCCTGATTTCTCTAAGAATGGCATGTACGTTCAAGCATATCACACACTATTTTCCGGTAGCGGTATACATTTCCTCAATGAAGGCAACGCTATAAAACGTGAAGATTACCCTCATGGCTACTGTCTATTTGCTTTTGATTTAACCCCCGATCTGGCTGCAAATGCAACAACAGACTGGAACCTTCTTAAAAATGGCGCTCTACGTTTAGAGGCGGGTTTTCAAGATTCGTTAGAAGAAACTATTAATTGTATAGTATATGCAGAGTTCGATAACGTCGTAGAAATTGACAAACACAGAAATGTGGTGGTGGATTTTAGTAGTTAAAAACCAACAACAGTTTTTTAAAATTTAGTCATGCTCAAACATTTCGTCAGTATGGACAGTGTCTTCGTAGATCTGCAAGGGTTTCGTGGTGATAAGAAACAGTTTATTCCGAAAGAAGTGGCTGTTATTTCAGCAGATGGCAACCAGTTAGCAATTTTCGTTTTAAAACCCCCTGCAAAATATGACACTCTGCCCTATTTCGTTAAAAAAGGCATAAACTATCTGGAGCATAGATACAACGGTCTAGCATGGAATTCTGGTTCTATACATTTTGATGAATTTGAAACAGAGCTAACAAGACTTCTCAAAAAATTTGAAAAAGTGTACGTTAAAGTGAAACAATAAGAAAGCCGACCTGCGATTAATTAATAAAATAAGCAATGGTAGTAAAAATTGCAGATCAACCCCCCTACCATTTATACACCACGGCAGCTCTGAAAAACTGTTTCTTACTCACCGCGATGGCCGACTAGCTCAAATATCGGCGGCCTTAGATCGTAGGTTCAGATCATCAGCTATGTACCCTGGAATGTCTTCAAAAAAGGAAAGGAAAATGGAAATGGGCGCCAGAAATCAAAAGATTTCAAATAACAAGAAGAAAAATAAACTACAAGTGACTAGCGTTTAATTAATCATTAATAAAAGTTTTGAAGAGTCAGTAACAAATAATCAGGATAATTAAAATGTAAATAATGTAATAACAACATTGTGCGTTAACTGAAGGTTGCGACACGCATAAAATTAAGAACCCCTTTCGGGTTATTTTAATAACTTTAACAAAAACACTCGTGGGATAAGCTTATCACAGTCATCTAATAAAACCTTCTGTTAGGCTATTGAAAATAAATAGCGTGACTGTACCTTTTACATAGGGTCGAAACACACATCAAAAATAGCAAAATTTATAACTGTACATAATTAACTATAAGCATGAAAATTTAATGTAAAAAGCAAGAACATGTATCAAATTGAACATTACATTTTAATAATTGCAAAACGTATGAATTTAAGTTTTAAATATTGACGGGTTTAAAATGTATAAATGGAGAAACCAGTTATCAAAAACACGATAAATCTCGGAACAGCACAACTAACCTCGCAAAATAAGCTGGACGTGAACGGCTACAACCCTTGTTGGAATCGCCAAGGATGCGCAGAAAATTGCTGCAGAAGCATCCCCAAAAAGGCAGCAAAAGCATCTTCAAAAGGCCGCAAAACGCCGAACCCAGCAGGTGTCGAAAGTGCGATAAGGCTTGGCCTCCGAGATAAACTCGTTGTTGAAACGGAACTGGTAATTAAGAGCTAACAAAAAATGTAATTACTATGGGGACAATAAGACAGAAAAGCGCAATCGTACCTGATAATAATCAGCCCTTAGAAAACACATTGCTTATTGAAATTGGTTGAGTGCACGTAATTTAATATAATTAACATAAAATCTCGGCCGCGCGAAATGCGCTGCTTGAGGCGAAAAGAATGAGTGCCTCGGACGACAATTTCGTTTCCTCGAGGAAGGCTCGCACTCTGATAAGAGATAACGCGGGTCAGAGAGGGCATTGCGCAAACGATAAGAACTTGATGCAGGTACAAAATGCGTTGGTTTGGAAAATTTACGAATTCGAAATGCAAAAGGAATTATAATTTAACTAAAAATATACAGGTTAAGCCTGAAATAATTGGATAAATGGCGAAACAATTAGGCAAAGCCAAAAAATTGTTTCAAAAGGTCAAGAAAAGAAGGAAGTTCTAAGTTTTCTGAATAAAATCGTCGTAAATCTGGAGGATCTCGAGTGCCCATCTTTAAAAGTTTTGCGAAAAAGTACTGCTGCCGTACGTTGCCTCAATCACAACATCCGTTCGCCTGTGTGTGCATTGGAAAACATACTAATTTTATCTGATTGGTGGCGCAATGAATACACTAGAACTTCAGAAAATATTGCAAACAATCCCGAGTCTGTTGAATGTGAAACGCTATGTTTTTGCTTCTGATCAACTCCCTACAAGAATTGCAAGACCTGTGGCAATCATCGTCAACACAGATCCAGCAAACCGACCTGGACAACATTGGAATGCTGTGTATATAGACCAATATGGACATGGGAAGTACTTTGATTCATACGGCAGGCCCCCAAGCGGTTATCATTTAAAATTTTTACAACAAAATTCAATCAGTTGGTCTCATAATCCAAAAATTTTGCAAGATTTTAGCTCTAACGTTTGCGGCATATACTGTTTAATGTATTTATATTTTAAAATGAATGATGTCTCTATGATAACTTTTGTAAACCTGTTCACTCATAATTTAGTTTCTAATGACACATGTAAAAGCACTATATATCCAATACTTTACCTTAATAAACTTGTTTAATGTTATTTAGAAAATAAAAACACAAATAGTTTGTAATTAAGCATATTTTTATTACACACAAAATATTTAATAAATGTATTTACTATATTCGGTTGTTTTATTTACAAAAATTAACAGTCTTTTAAACCTAACATGCAAAATAAAACTAACATGCAATTAAAATCTAACATTCAGTTAAAGTTAGCGCAAATTGAACCATGTGACAATAAGTGCAATATTTAATGTACGTTTTGCGACAGTCGTGGTTAGTTTTCTAAAATGATTGAAATTAAATATTATGAAAACAATTGTCACAAAGTGGGCCTTATGAAATGTGAACACTAACCATACGTCGAAAATACGTACGTACAAATAAGCAATTACATGTAAACATAATGCATAAACCAAAAATTAGGTTAAATACTTTTTTTTTACAAAAATATGTGATCACAAGTGCAATAAGCTGTTGCATAAAAACATCATAAAAGTTAAAAAAGACAATACAAAATATAAAATATTGTTATAAAAACAGTTGATTATAAAAAGAACGAAACTATACGTAATATAGACACTAGTCTGCTTTAAACCCATAAGGTAATGTGTCATAATCATCTTCAAGGCGCCGACGTTTAGTATACTGAACCCGATAAATTTTCTTTTCGGGTTTAGATACAACTTGATACATGGCTGTACGGGCAATTTTCCGGTCGGTTTCTACATACGTTGCTTCGGCATTATCAAGAACCATGCGTTTAAGTGTATCGAAATTTATTTTTTCGACATTTTTGTAATTTAAAGTTATACCTTTTACTTTACATACAAATTCGTAATCGTTTTTATTACTTGAGAAAACCTTAAACGCATAGTTTTTAGGCCCTCCGCTAACAAACTCCGTAATGAAGCTACCTGGACCATATTCCCTCAGCTCATCAGTCATATCCCCCAAAAAATCACCCGTTTCAGGCATCCATTGGCCAGGTCGGTGAGCATAGATCGTACTATCTGTATCGTAATACAAAACGCGAACCCCTAATTGTTCCAAATATTTATACAACTCAAGTCTTGCATTGGCCGTAGTGTATGCAGCCAATACAACATTGACCGTTTTGAGCGAAACTATTCCCTCCTCAGGTCTATCCCAGATTACAACTATTACATCCTCATCGACGATCATAATTGAATGAACCTGTATTGAAGGATCAGTTAGCATTTTAAAAAACTCATAAGAATCTGAAACAATACTTGTTTGCATCAAATTCTCTCTTTGGCCGAATTTACCCCAGAATGCATTTAGTAATAACTTGGCGATATAACGCATGCCGTGATTCAAACAAATTTTATCCTTTTCTAAGGTTACGCCTTCTCTTTCTAAATATTCTGCTAAATATTGGTCCTTAGTGTTTTCATCAGTGCACCAAGCAGGCCCGCCGCTGCATTCCTGCTTTAATTTAAAAAAATTATCCACATACTCTGAAAATAGACCGCCTGTTTTACTATCCCTGTTATATTGCACAATATCATATGCCCATATTTCATGAAACTCGAGCACGCGGTATCCCAGTTCAACAGCTTTTTTTAGTTCATCAGACACATATGTTCCGGTAAACTTGCGTAAATCTTCTAAATGGTTACAATCGCCAGTGAACCTGGTTTCGGCACATAACCTGCACAGAACAAACATTAATTTGCCATGCATTCGAAGGGGCAGAACAGGGTGGTAAAGATTTTGCGGAGGTAACACGGTACATTTGACTAAACCCTCGATTGTATCGAAAGGAAGTTGCCGACACTCCTCATCACCAACGTATACTTTGGGATGTCCTACGGGGTATTTTGAATATTTATTTACGAAAGGATAAAGGCTACACACATCGAAATACTTAATTTGCTCGTTTTCCTGGCATTTATGGTACAGTTTCACAGCATTAGTGCGTCCACCGAAAAAACTATCTCGAGGATTTAATGGTGTGTTCCTAATAACAGCATGATTATTTACAAAGTTTGACGCAACGATGTTAAATTTTAAAAATAAATTAAATTGACACTCCCACATCTCTAGAAGGGTATAGCCAGCCCTTCTAATTCTTGCAGCAGTTGCCTCTGTTGATTCGCGACGAACAAACATCGTGTCATTTTTCACATTTGCTAGCTCTACAGTTTGATCGGGGTAACATACCTCACAACCGTGGAAGTAACATCCGTGGAAATTATACACTGTATTTGTTGCAGCGCAAAAACCATCCACCAAAATACCTTCAGGTAATCGAACCTCGCGATTATTACCAGCATGCTGAATTGAGATACCTTGCTCGTGTTCGACCCATAAAAACCATTTAATTGCAATCGTCGATTGCCTATCACCTAATCTGTACCCACTCGGTGGAATAATCGCGATCGTATTTTCTTTTAAAAAATTTTGACGATAAACTAAACTACACCCTCCGGCTATCGTGCAGCACTCCCTAAAAGGATCTACTCCATTTTCACTAGTATAACGCCGCCAAAATTCAAGACAAGCCTTGCGAAGTATCTCTACATCTTGAATACAGTACTTGACGATTGCTTCCTGCATGTCAAATACTGTATTCTGTGCAATTTCTGCATTATACCATTCAAGGAACTCGGCGCGACAGGAGGTGGACATTTCATCGGGCATATAAAAGTGTGCTGGGGGCATTACTCCAATATAATTTTGATTCTCCATTTTATTGAATAAATGGGGAAAGTAACCTTTTGCAGCTTTAAAATTAAATGTTTTATGCAGCTTAGCTAATGCTACAGGCAAAAAATTTAAAGAGTCTATAAATTTAACATTGGGACAGGTGATGCACATTAATTTTGTGCCGGTTGCAATAATTTTCGGGGCCCACTTTTTCTGATGCTTGACAATATGCTGCATAATAAAAGAACCATCATACCCCTTCATATTATGAGCCAGTGCAAAAACGTTAGCGATATTGGATAATTTAGAAATATATTCTAGCAAACTTTGAACGGGGTTATTTTTAAAGACATGTTGACGAGGACCGCAAATGTTACAAGCCTGCTCGATATCACCAAGATTAATACAAGAATTGCATACATTTTGCGCGACACATAAATTTGGTTCGTGCACAAAAACATTATCTCCACCTTCCAAAGCCGTCTCTTGTCTTGCCTCAAAATCATAAAAAACGAAAATAAACTTTTTAGACAATTTAGGACTCTTTTTCTTTGCCATATAACATAAATGTCGGGTTGGCATATCTTTCGCGCAGGTATGGCAATATTTTACACCACACGTATGACCTTTCTTGCTATTTTGCCAGTATGTCATGAGACACACTCCACACCTTTTTAAAAATGCTGCACAATGATTTTCTGTGTTCGTCAAAACATTCCTGACCACGAAAATCCCTATGACAAATATTACACGCAATTGGGTCCAAAAACAGGTTACAGGGAGGTTTTGAATGACAACACGGGCAAATATAAGGGCACTTTTTGTGAGCCTGTTTATTATTGGTGCGGGTTAAACAAAACTCGCAGAAAAAAGTGGTTGCAAAGGCCGAAGTTAAACTGGTTATTACATTGTAATGTTGATCCTCCAATAACAAATTTAATATTTTTCTAGTGGATTCCCGGGGTCCCTCGTAATATTTACTGGCGCCAATACGCGAATTATAAACAATATTGGTGTAATTAACTAAATACAGTTGGAATTGCTCCAAGTGCTCGCGTGTAGCCCCATTGCGCAGATCAACGCCGACATTGGCACAAAGCTCAACATTTCTGTGTCAGGATTGGATGACCTGCTTTGAAGGAGCGCAAATCTGGATCATTATCTACCCAAGCTTTGGCCAGAATAAGAGCTCGGGCAAGACAGTAATTGTCATTATTTACCACAGTTAATATGCCCTGTTTCCTTTGAGAAAATTCCTCAAAACTAACGCCAGTCATTCTGATACCCCCATACCCAACAGGCAAAGTAACACGGTTTACATGCAAGGTCATTTTATCCTGAGCAAAAAACTTGGCGTTGGATTGAAGAATTTTCTCCAAGGTTGACATTACAACACCGGCGTTGAGCTGGTCAACACGGCGGAAAGAAATGCCTATCGGCTTGTCTGCAAAATTGTCATTTCTTAAAACTAAACCTATCTTATCAGAAGCCGATGCTCCCCTGATGATATGCGTGATGATCTCATCGAATGCATTCTGCAAATAAAGGTTTCAATAAGTTAAAACGTCTAACTCATCATATTTCAAAATGATAACTGAGTATATAACGTCGCAAATGTTTGAAATAATTAAACCATCAATTTCAAAATCTGTAAAACCGGGGTAAAACTACAGCCATGAATTTAGAACATGTGACTAAAAAATAAACTATAAATCCATTTAAAATCAATAAATAACTTCCGGCGTAAATTTAGAGTGCTTGTTTTCAATACACAATATTTTATAGTTATACTTACATTAAGCATATGACGGGATTGATCGTCGCAGCCTCTACCTCGTTGAATTTGAAGGTCAAGGTGAGCGCTTCAGTGTTGAACTTCTTTATCATCTTGCGGCCTTCGCCCATCAACGTAATGTAATGAAGCCCCTTCACCGACGAGGGTTTTGCAAGAACCAACATGTTTGTCGAGGTCGATGGCCTGGGTTATTCATTTGCTGTAAATTAAAAAAGAAATATGTTACTAACACTTCCCCGTAAAATTACTTGTGTGGCCCAAATGGGTTTTATTTTAGATTGCATAAATCAAAATTTTCTAATGGCTGATTTAAAAATTGACCGCTAATATTTTAAATTTTTATAATTACAGAACATCAGCGAAAACTTCACAAATTAAAGCGTAATTGCAAAATAAAAGCAGTATCAGGTATTAATTAATTAATTGAAAAGACACACTTACATTACTTATTGCATCTGCACCAGAATTTGGGGTGGCGACTCGAGGGCCCGACGGTACAGTACTTTGATGCAGGGTAGAGATTCCTCCGATTCTGCCTTGGTAAATCCTGGAACCGAAGGGGTGGCTGGACCTGTACGCGTAGAAGACAGGTCGATAGCTTGGTGTATCGCACCACTTTGGTTCGGAGGCGACTGATTCAGATACTGTAAAAGCAAGATTGAAATGAGCGTCTAGCTTCTAAAAGGCCATGGGTTGATTAAATTTGCTAATTAAATTTTGTACTTACGGCTAAATGACGAATTCTAGCAGCTCTCTGGGCTAGGCTCGAAAACGCTTTCGCATGCTCGGGAGGGATTGAATCCCCACGTGCTAATTTAAAAAGCACAATTTCATATGCAATGAGCACGAACTTTTCATCGGAGAAATTTCCTCTCTCAAACCATTTTAAAATGGCATTTATAGGAAGCGTAGCAAGGCCTGAATTCTCCATATTGGATGCGAGGGCACAAAAAACACTTTCTAACACAGCGAAAACTAATCACTTGTAGCACTGCAAACGGACTGATCGAGAAAGACCAACTTCACGATTCGACTCTGTATATATTATGGTAAACGCCGCGGATAGCCGATCGCTACCGAAACGCCTCGGTGTAGATGCAATCCACCCATAATGCACCACAAAAGTGAAAGTGGCCAACGGACTGGAGCGGTCAACTTTCGTTATTGTTTTAAATAGATTCGCATTCAAATGGATTCCTAGAATCTGTTTCTTTGTTTCAACCGTTGTCATGACGTCAGATGACGAGATGCGGTTATATGTCCTGACAGGCTTTTAGAACAACAGCGGTCAAAATTATAAAACACGTATAATTATAAACAAGTACAAGGCGTAAGGGCTATTTTCCCCTTGTATTAGACAAGGCTCCAATAAAACATTTTGAATAATTAGCGAATACAGTTACACGATGCAGTATGTTTTCCAGGAAACGATTCGTAAACAAGTGGAATGTGGCTGTTTTGTTAAATACATTTTCTTTTATTAGTATAACATCAACTACGTCCAATTAATTTTTTAAAAATTACAGAACTATAATATTACAAAAGGATACGATCCGGCGACTAAACCTCAATCGAAAATAACATTTAAAATGTATTATAATATGCTTGCTAAGCGAGTGACTTTATGATTAATTCCTTAAAACCTCGAGCGCTTCGGTAGCTCTGGGGAAGGACTCTGCCCTACAAATACAAAAGTCGTCGGTTCAATTCCGACCAGTGGCCATGACGAACAGCTTTTTTTAAATTAAATAAATGCGATCGAGAGAGAACAACAGCGAGAGAGAGACAGATGTCAACTAGGCGTGTAATCAAATTCAAAAATGGGCGCTAAATTAGAAAATTTGAAAATACGCTAGAGGTGCGCGCGCAGAAAACCAAGATGGGCGACACCCCGGGGCTTTTTAAATTATGCGCGGGGGGAATGGAAATTTCCAGCAGTCTGGAGCAACGAGAATATTGCAAATTATAAATTATTATTTCTAGTACATCCAGTTACAAATCTATTTTTTTTTAAAATTGTATCTACCTTTAAACACAATAAACTACACATTCCCGTTCTTATAAAGCATATTTCTCAAAAAATAGTTTGTTTAAATTCGAGCAGTGTGACGGCAGAGCTGTGAAATGACGTTTTGTTCAAATCCTTTATATTCAACAGGCCTCGATAGCTCAACGGCAGGGGCCTAAGGCTGATGGCCAGAAAACTAGGGTTCGAATCCCACTCGGGTCCGCCGCAAATAGCTTTTTTTAATTATAAATAGTCCTTCTGTGAATGCATGAGAGAGAGACAACCAAGGAGCAGAAGAGCGAGATAAATCTATCAGTTTGAAATTCAAATATTTCAGGGAAAATTAAAACGACAGCCGCTAGAAGTGCGCGCGCAGAAAACCAAGGTGGCCGACACCCCGGGAAGTTTAAAATAAAAAAATTGAACTTAGAAAAAAAATCTGAAAATTTAAATTCAAATATTCGCGACAGAAAACCAAGATGGCCGACACCCGGGAGATTTAAATTCAAAAAATTGAACTTAGAAAAAAATCTGAAAATTTAAAATTCAAATATTCGCGCCAGAAAACCAAGATGGCCGCCGTGTAATTCCAGAAGTCCGCAGCGTAATTTAATCGGAAGCTAATGCTTAATTTAATCAGTAGCACTTGTGAAAATTAATTAGATCAAACCGCGAAATTAATTAGATCAAACTGCGAAATTAAAACCGCGAAATCCGCGAATTAAAACCGCGAAATCCGCGAATTAAACCGCGAATCCGCGAATCAAATAAAAAGTGGAGGGGATAGGTGCCCCTGTTCTACTACTATCATATATCCATAGACTTGGTAGCAAACGGATTGTTAATATAACACCTATAATGTATTTATTTGCTAGATATATTTATATAGAATATTTACTTTTTAACTATACGAAAAATTTATTATTTTGGAGAAGCAGTATTGGTAGCGCATTAACCAAAAGTATTATTTCGCATGGAGTCGCCTTGGCTAATAAGGTATGCATATAAAAGTTTCTCATAGATTTTTATGTATTTACGAGAGATAACAACGAACGTCTATTTACTAAAAGGAATAAATAACCAATTTTGATTGTATACATTCAGCCAATTCGAAGCCATTTTACGTGAATTATTCTGAAGATGTTGAAGTTTTATTTTTAATGCAAAATAACATATTATAGGACAGTGGAACTGAAGTAAAAACCATATTTATGAAAATAATCGTTAAAACTCCATTTTTCTATACATAATAGCTATTATTCTCAAGACTTTTATAGTGCATTCAGTAAACACAAAAACATTTAAATTTGTTTGAAGTTGGCATGTGCATATGTACTAGGGATTCTGTATTTTGTTTTGCAAAGGTTTTCCACACCTGTATACAGGCAGATTTGAATTTAAAAATTACAATTAATAATTCTGATTGTCAGTGTCACAGTAGATATTGTTCTAGAAATTCTCATCTGAGTTTTTATAAAATGTAGTAAAAATACCTATTAACAACCCCTACGTCAATAGTATCGAACACAGTACATGTATAATACCCTTAAAAGTAGTTAATTACAACATTTATGACACATAGAATGTAAATGTCACACCCTTAACCTATTTGTTTTAGTAACTTTTTGTAAGTATCTACATTCCTAGACAAAGATATATTCTGGAAGTACACTCATGAAGTTTTGGAAATCAAAGGCCACTCTTTGTTTTTATGTTTACTGAACAGGCTATATTATATTTTAGATTACTTTAATACTAGAATAAAAAAACATTTGAAAACAGCGAAATTCAGAAACCGCTTATTGAAAGAGCCAAAGAGATATTCAACTAAAAAAAATAAAAATGTCCAAGACAAAAGGCGAATTAATTTGTATGCTCCTATGATCTAGAGTTTTATAATATGAAAGGTGCCGTTCATGTATTTTAAAATCAGCTATGCTTTTATAATTTTGCATAAATTAATGAGTATAAAATATTTAAATACACTTTAATATAAATGACATGTCATGCCACGAACAGACTGCTTCAGAAAACACATCAACATAACAAAAGCGTTAAATGTAGACAGAAAATTTAACTAATTGTATTCAGGATCCAGGATTAATACAGTTATTTTGCACAGGTATTAGACACAGCAACTGAAGCTTAAATCCGAAATTATCATAACATTAGCAGGAAATAGGAGATCAGATTATATTAGACCAGGACTACCATGTTTTAGATATAGAGTGACAATGTTATGAATAATTTAAGGAACGTTTCATACTTCAAACAAGCAGCCGCAACTTTGAGCTCGACAGACGAATATGCAAATTAATAAATCTTGCATCTTACTTTGAGGTATCCAGATTCAGGATGGTGCTGGATCTGCATATAGATGGATGGGGTATACAAGGAGAGCTATTTCTTTACTGCATCTGAAAGTGAAGAGGATTGAATAAAACTCGTAGATGTCTTTGATTCCTTTGATTTATGCGATTGCTGCAATATATATGTTGTCATTTACATGTCCCTGAAATGAAATTTGTTTCATACCAGAGCTTTTCCCTGACATGCCTCAGTGAAAAATGAAGCTCGCTGTTCGAATAAATTTAATCACGTTTTTATGTTGCAGCTTTTATAATAAATAACATGAAGCTCGGTTTCGAATTCATGGGCGTTTATCTCTATTGCCATTTTAAACTAACGATAATTATTTAATAAATTAACTAAGGTGCCATGCACTAGCAATTTTAAAAGCTTTAGTTCGTTAATTTTTTTTTCTTTTAACCGGCATCGGTGCAGTACAAGTAATGGAGGGTGAAACGTACAACATTACAGGAGCAAATCCGATTAATATGTTGATTGAAACTAATGATTTTGTCTTCATTGCCAGTCGCTGTGCGAGCTGGCCTCGCACGAGTTTATCACATTAAGGCTACGTGACTCGAAACGTTTGTTCTATACAGATACTGCAGTGGAAGCTTTTAATAATGCAATGCTAAGGTTATTGGCGAAATAGGGAAAATTTAGGCAGCACGAGTTCCGCCCGCCGGAAAGATTAAAGAAAGCGCCGTTGCAGGCGCAAATTGCTTGTCACTCTCTATTTTCCCTTTTGGTTCTAAAATTGCATTTTGCTGCCTATCTGTCAAACATAAAAAAGATAACAAAGGGCACGTCCGCGCGTGTAATAGGTGGGTAGTAAGTCTAACGTCAGACATGGCCACTGCATTATTTTTATTTGGCACGTCGAGCCGTCCTGCTATAAACCAGGATGAGTTATTTACAACCTACCAAACGTAACATAATGTTATTCCCTAGACAGTAGAACTTATAGACTTCTTAAGAGTTTTTTGTTGCTTTTGCGTCGACCTGCTCGCTCTAATTTAACCCGAAAGAAAATTATTTTCAGGTACCTACACACGATTTTTTCTAATCGTTATCAGAAAGAAGTTATTTTATAATAACGTATCTAAAACAATTATGAAATAAAATTAATGTTATTAATAAATACACAGAACCACTTTGTGGTTAAAACAGGCCACTGGCCTACAATAAGAGGAGGAAGAAGAAGAATGAATACAGTGTGTTCCACTAACTATGCGGCATAGCCAAATTATCATTAGCAAATTAGGGAATGGTCAATTATTGCTGTATACTCAGGTACGTGATTGGTCAGAATTGACAAGCATCAAATTAATTTAAAATAATTTTTATTTTTAGCCAATCACGTGCCACGATATGTACGCAGCAATAGTTGATCGTTTTCCATGTTAATTTGGCGCGACACACTGTATAGTTAATGTTAGAAGACTACAATACCTTGTGACTCGGCAGGATTCATCTTTAAGATCGGAGGCATTCTAAAAGACAAATTTAATGATCTTTCGCGTTTTATAATTAATAACAAGCTCAACACGCCTGTCATAAGAAGGGAGGAAAAGCAACCATCCTTGACTTTTTCAATCTTAATAATAGGTTTTTGACTACCACCCATATTTTTCTTCTTCCACCACCTTTTTGCCTTTCTCCTTCTACCACTTTAAGCCCTTGTTCTAGGCTTGGGTCGTGTTCCAGTCTCCCCTGCACCACCCGCCTTAGACGAATTATCCAGTCTGTCTTTATGGGTTATTAGGATCGGCTCTTGTATTAAATTGAATAAATAGTCGCACTATAATATTGTACGACTTGGTAACGTTAAATAACTCGTTTAGACAAATAATAATCTAAAGAAGGTACAGGCAATCTAGCAATCTAGCAGTAACATTTGTACCATGGCGCTAAAGAAAGTAAACCTGAACGTGGACGAAGCAAGTCCAGTTGGTAAAGATGCAGCGTGACGTACGCATGCACACAACTTCAGTGGTCTTCACCTTTTTAGCTTTGTATTATCTGACGTAAAGAGTGGTCGTTTGTAGTCCGGGACATAGGACATAACGTATGTAATGTAAGTATGACCATCCTTGATAATAATATTTGAACGTTTACTGTTGTTTTTTGAGCCGTCAAAAACCATTCGTATTTTTGACCTATTAATCTTCAGACATAGTTTACTAAGAAGAAAAGATAAACCCCAATATCATCCTTACTCTCTGGTGCTACACGATTTTGAAATTTTGAGATAAGCTGGTGTAGTGTTGACATATGTGGAATAGAATATTTAGAAAGTTAACTGAAACTAAGTCCTGCCACATTGCTTAAGATTAATAGCTATAAAACATTTATATTATAAATACTATTTCTTGGATAAAATAGTTTGCATTCGTTTAGTAAATTGTCTCAACTCAAAATCGTATATATAATTTTCTGGCAGAGGAAAAAATACAAAGGGCATAATAGACTATAAAACATACATTCAAGATTTAAGACAAAATATACAACAAATCTATACCGATAAAAAGGCAGAGCTAAATCACAGAAGAAATATCGCGAGGACATTAATCAGAAATTGCACCAATTGGAAACAGAAATAATGGAATTAAAATTGGAAAAAAGATGGAAATTATTCAAGCAACAGTACGGAAATGCTGTAGCAATCTGTAGAATAAGAAGGGTGGGCAAACAAAACAAGAGAATAAAATGGTGAATTAATGAAGTAAAACAGAATGTGAACGAAATGAAGAAAGCTTGAAAGAAATATATACGGACTGGATCACAAGATTGGAAAGAATTAAGAAACAAAACAAAAGAAGTAGTAAAGGAAGCAAAACAGAAAGCTGGGAGGAGTTTGATAAAAAGATAAGCGAAACGTATAAAATAAACGAAAGGGCGTTTGGACTAGAATAAGAAGAATGGGGATAAATAAAAACAAGACATCAGAGGGGTAAAAGATAAAAATAATCAGGTCAAGACAGACAAAATGAAATACTGAAAATATAAAAGAATACTATTTCCAGAAATTTGAAGAACAGATAAGGACTAAAGAAATTAAAATAAATCAAGGACAACAAAAAGGAGCAATAGAAACGGTTACAAGAGGGGAAGTTGAAGAAGCACTAAGAAAAATAAAAGCATGTAGAGAAGACAATTTAGAACCAGAAATAAATAGATAGGAGCGAAAGGAAAAGAATGGTTATGGAACATTTTCAACGACTTATAAAGATATAAAACAATACCGGAGAATTGCGAAAACAACTTGATTGTGCCGATATATAAAAAATCTGTAAAAGGATTTACCCAGAACTTCCCTCGTCGACATTATGACAATAAATAATTTTAAAAATCAAATTAAGGCAGGAACAAAAATATCTTCACGTTTCTAACAGACTAAATAAATTTAAAAAAAAAAGCTTTACCGGTGGTCGAATTCGAACAGCAGGCGGACCGCTTATTGCAAGGGAACAAGCTATTTCTACCTGAGCTACGGAGTACCGACCCTTCGAATTCCTGCGTTGCAGCTATATTAAGTAACGCACTAATTTGTTGTTCCTATTTGAATCGTACAACATTTATTCTGTATTTATTGGGGCCCATTTTTGGTAAGAATAAATCCTGCGTTATGTACAAATGATTACTTGTATTTATTGCTAAGTTGAATAAAAAGTAACCAAATTTTATTTTTATAGGCTGCTTACCCTCTATGTATTTGTCTGAAATTTTCTCGGTTGCATGCTAGGTAGATATATAATGTGTATGCAAAATATTGTCTTCCTCCGAGAAAAATTTTGGAGTTATATGGCCAACAGACAGACAGACAGACTGCCGGAATTAAGAAAACCTCTTTTCCGTCATCTAGGGACCCTGAAACGTGAAGATCTGGAGAAATCCCGAAAGGTGATTTTTACGCGATTACAATACTTCCTTCGTCTTTTAGGCAAGGGAAGTAAAAAGGAGATCAAACGAACTGCGATAATGGTACAGCAATATTTTTTCATCAATATGTTTCTAGCTGTACACCAGAACAGTTGAAGAGAAACTAAGAAAAGTGATAAAAATTAAAAGGTATGATGAACAAGCGGAATTTACATAATAGGCAAACTAATGTCAACATATTTTTAATAAGGAGGAATCTAATGGAACGAACAGTAGAAGAAGATGGGGAATAACTTTTAACCTTCAGAGATTTAAGGCCGTCGTGTGACACAGTATATACAAAAAGCACCTGAAAGTCTTTAGAAGAACTGGATGTTTTCTCAACTAATAAATATCACCAGTAATATCAGAGCTGGGCAGTAATTAATTACTTTTTAATTAAATTACTAATTAAATTCCTTTTTGTGTATTTGCCTTGGAATTGAATTACTTTTCAAAATGCGGTAATTGTAATTGGGAATTGCCATCTTTGTTAGAAAGTACTTGAAAATTCCTTTTTAAAAGTAATTAATTACTGCATTCAATTACTCAATTACTTTCGTGTAATTAAATTACTCTAGAGTATTTAAATTACTTTATAGGTATTTGAATTACTTGTGGTAATTGAAATTACTCGAGGTAATTGAATTACTTTGTGGTATTTCAATTACAGAATTACTGACCTCGATAGGGTGCTAGATCTCCAGAATGCATAAAAAAGGTAAGTTCTTATTAGGTTACATATTAAGCAAATCGCAGGGTATTCCCCGCGCAATATAATTTATTATTTCCTCTGAAGAGTCGAATAACAGCAACTTCTGCATTTTGTATGACGCGTCCACGAACATTAGCGCGTGTATCTGTAGCTTGTAATAATGACAATCTGTGTTGTGAGAGACGCTAAGTGTAAGACGCTATAAGAATATTTGCGGTAAGTACATTACAGATTACAATACCTACGGTAAAATAATAATTTTAAATGGATTCATTAGACGATATTGGTTCATAATGATTATTTATTCATTTCAATTTGCTTGCTTTAAACGATCCGTGCAAGTGTAACAGACGTTAGGTCCAGAAAATTATGTTTTTGAGTGAAGAATTGAATTAAACGGACAAAATCCGATAACAACATTTAAACAACGGAAAACACATATACAGGGTGAGTTTTTTTTCATTATCACTATAGGGATCTCGGAAACCTTGAAAGATAGAAGGTTGGTTAAATGGAGAAAGAATTGCAGTTTTATGAGCTTATTCGAGATGTGCTTTTGTGTCTTTGAAAAAATCCAAGGCCTACTAGATACAAGCAAAATATTAAAATTACTTAATTTCTTAAAGTCGGTCTAGCGCCGTTATTATTGAAAATAGAAAAAAAAATAATAAGAATAAAAGTTTTAGCTATTTTTACGATGTTTATCTTACACTTATTAGTTTTCTTCTAGCTTTCATAGTTTTTGAGTTATAACATTAAGTTACATTTTTTTTAAATATCAATCTGAGTTGGCTTAGACATTTCTAAAAAGTGCATATCTCGTTTGCTAAATGGAGAAAGAATTGCAGTTTTATGAGCTTATTCAAAGTGTGCTTTTGTTTCTTTTAAAAATTCCAAGGCCTACTAGATACAAGCAAAATATTAAAATTACTTAATTTCCTAAAGTCGGTCTAGCGCCGTTATTATTGAAAATAGAAAAAATAATAAGAATAAAAGTTTTAGCTATTTTTAGGGTGTTTATCTTACACTTATTAATTTCCTTCTAGCTTTCATAGTTTTTGTTTTCGTCATTTTCTTATTACGAAAATTATTATAAAAGCATTATTTGTCAAAATAGGTATAACAAACCTTATGTCATTTTAAGCGGAAAAGTGAGCCCTTTTTAGGAATGTCTAAGCCAACTATGATTGCTATTTAAAAAAATGTAATTTAATGTTATAACTCAAAAACTATGCAAGCTAGAAGAAAACTAATAAGTGTAAGATAAACATCGTAAAAATAGCTAAAACTTTTATTTTTATTATTTTTTTTCTATTTTCAATAGACCGACTTTAAGAAATTAAGTAATTTTAATATTTTGCTTGTATCTAGTATCTAGGCCTTGGATTTTTTCAAAGAAACAAAGGCACATCTCGAATAAGCTCATAAAACTGCAATTCTTTTTCCACGCCGGGCATGTCTTAAGAAAATTTATTATATTTTTTACATCAATAAACCAATGCAGATAATTCTTTCACTAAAAACTTCCTCATTCATTTTTAAACATATCATACGCAGGATGTATACCGGGTGTCAACGAATTTATTAGACAAGTCATAACTTCTAGAGTATTAAGTGTATCAAAATGATATTTGGTATAGGTAAATGGCATAGGGAGAGGAAAGTTTTCGCATATTTTTAACTTTCTGGTCACTTCCGGTTTCACCGGAAATGGCTTCCGTTTAGAATTTTTAAATAGAACACCCTGTATATTTTTGCATATTTGGATTTCTGAGACAATTTTGGATCAGCATGTGACATTTTAAAAACTTATCCATGGCACACTTGACAAAAGTAAATAAATGATTATGTAGTATTTTGCTTAGAAATATTTAACTTATGAGCTTATTTTTAATCCAATCGCAAATAAATTAGTATCGTTAGATTCGCCAAAAAATTCTCTTTTCGGAAAGTGCTTGTAAAAAAAGGGTCGCCATTTGAACAAAAATAGTTAGACAAGAAAACGTGCTTTTGCCAACTTGTCTTATTCCTATCTATCATACTAATCACTCAAACTTTGCGATTGTAATTTTCTGACATCACCTGAGGTCTTTAGATTAGTTTGCGTCTGATCATGGCCACCTAGATGCCATATTAAAACTGGCTCTAAAAAAATGAAGTAGGCTTAAAAACTTTTTAAAATGTCACATTCTCATCCAAAATTGTCTCTGAAATCCAAATATGCAAAAATATACAGGGTGTTCCATTTAAAAATTCGAAATCTGAGCCATTTCCGGTGAAACCGGAAGTGACCGAAAAGTGAAAAATACGCGAAAATTCTCCTCTTCCTATACCATTTACCTGTGCCAAATCTCATTTTAATACACCTAATACTCTAGAAGATATGACTTGTCTAATAAATTCGTTGACACCCGGTATATTTATGTGCAATAGTTTTTACGATATACGTCGATGCCTCACCCAAATATGCGTTTGCTGTCTATTTCAAGATTTGGGATTTACGCATTTATCGCAGCCTAAAAATCAAAGGAAAATAGAGCTAACAATATCTTAACACTTGCTTATGCAAATTAAATCAATTATCAAATTTTAAAAATTACCGGGGATGGATTCCATCTACATCACCTGCGGATACAATCGTCGATAGATTTAAATGCGCCATGCAGGATCGATGATATGTGTGCGACGCGCAGCTCTATTTAAACGAACGGTGTTATTGTTGTAACTTTTTGGATTATTTGCGACCTTATCTTGTATTTGTTGGGTTTTATTTTCGTCAAGTGTAAGGTCTGCTCTATGTGCAAATTACTACTTTAATCTATTTCCCACTTAGTGCAAATATAAACAAATTTTTATTTTTTAAGGTGCTCACCCTATATATATTTGTATGAAATTGTACCGGTTTCATCCGAGGTAGATATATAATGTGTATGCAAAATATCATCTTCCTCCGACAAATACTTTTTGAGCTATACTGCCAACAGACAGACACACAGCCAGACGCAATTGAGAAAACCTATATTAAGCACTCTGAAACGTGAAGATCTTTTAGGTAGTATTAATTATGGGGTATTCAAGAGCGCTTCGTAGACAGGAACTAGTGAATTTGACCATAACAATCTGGTGTGATACACTTAAATTTTATCTAAAATTTTAAGCTGAATTTAAAAATACCGGGTGTTCCACTTAAAATAGAAGTTAATAAAAAAAAATAGAAAAAAGAACAGAAGAAACCCATTTTCGAAGTATTCAATTGGAAAATCACCTATCTCACTTCAATACGCATTACAAATAAGTTAAAAAAAATCGTTAGAGCCGTCGTTGAAAAAATCGAAAAAACGTGAAAAATTACAAGAGTAAACACCTCCTTTCGGTTATGCGATTTTCCTCAAAAGCTTGCTGTCGCATCTAAATAGTACACAAAACCTATATATGAAGTTTCAACGCCATATCTCTTTTCGCTTTCGAGATATTTTGTTCACAGACAGACAGACAGACAGACACACAGACAGACAGACAGACAGACAGACAGACAGACAGGCAGACAGACCAATCAACAAAAACATGTTTTTTTGGTTTAGGGGACTCTAAAATGTAAAGATCTGTTGAAAACTCAATTTCGAATTTTTGGGGCGAATCCAATACTTTTTTTATCGTAAAAGGAAATAAAAATGATTTAAAGTTTAAAGATGACAGTATCATCGTGTCTGTACCTAAAACGAAAACAAATGTTCCCAGGGTGTTCGTAAAACTGATTTCAACTGGGTTCAGTTGATAAAAAAGTATTACAATCTCTTCCCAGCTGGGGCAACTGTGCGATTTTTCTTAACTTACAGGAATGGTTATTGCATAAAAAAACCAATTGGAATTAACACAATAGGCAAAATTCAAAAAACTATAACCACGTTTTTAAAACTTTCCGAACCTGAAAAATACACAGGGCATTGTTTAAAGCGGTCTAGTGCCTCACACTTGGCCAATAGTGGAGAAGACCTATTAACAATTAAAAGATGGGGGATGGAAGTCTGAAGTCTTCAACTGTCGTTGAAGGCTACACTGACACTTCGATGAAGAAAAAATTACAAGTGGCTGATATGTTTAGGCGTCCTTCGCCACAGCCAAGTATTTCATCCAGCGCGATGTCTTCAGCTTCAGCCTCCATAGCCACCACTTTACAAAGCGAGAGTAATAATGAAAACCCTATCAACATTGCGGGAAATACCAATTTTCAACAAAATATATCGCACAGTACGTACCTGGAATTTAAATTAATGCGACAGATTCCTGTTCTGTGACAATAAAAGTCTACAATAATTAATTGTGAAAAAAAGATAAGTTCTTGTTAGTTTTAATTGTTATTCGTTGATAACGAGGGCAGATTGTCCCTCGAAACGTTCGTTGTTAATATTTTCGTTATTTAATATTTTAATTTGCAGAGTGGCGAAATACCCATATAAGAAAATGAATTGTACTTTTCTTTCAACGAGCGATAATAATTAAAAGTTGGCAGATTATTCAGTTTATGCATATTTGTACCTATATAAACATGCTTTGTGGAATTCTAGGTTAGGTTCTCGTTCCCTTCTTGGCCGTTTATTTAAAACATTTGTGTACATCTTATATTAGACTACTATGTATTACTATTAAACTAATCAACTATTTTATTCTGTATTATTTATAATAGTTATATAAAAATACAGTTCAAATCAAACAGTTATGACTACATAGTACAAGAATTTTCCGTATCGGTTATCACCATGAAGTCTGTTCCGAAGGGGCATTTCTCTCACAAAATCGGGTGCATGCAAACTGTTGCTTTGTAAGAAATCTGAAAAGAAAATGTGATTTGATCACTTGTCAAATTAAACGTTCAGGTTACCAAATTGTTCCTTTTTTCAAAATTAGGTACATATTAAAAGTTTTATCTTCTTTCTGGTTCGTTATCCCAAAATCAACATTTTCGTGATCATTTAACACAAAAGGGAGCTAATAGATAGGAATATTCAATTTGGCTAGTTATTATTAACGATGCTCATTTACATTTTTTGGTTTCAACTTTCGACTGCCCGCATAATTACATTGCCAACATAACCAAGGAAGAAGTTACTGTTTTGTGTGCTGCAATAAAAATATTGTCGTTATTGTGAAACGCATTTGAGTTTCACAATTGAGAGTATTGTTGACGCAAAGTAGAAAAACTGTATTTCTTTTACTTGTGCTTATTGAGGCTATTAATAATGGAGTTAGTAGGTGAGCATACTAAAGAATCATTAGCTTTTAGTTACATACATGGAACAAGTTACTTAAGAGAGATTCGCGTTTACCTAAACCAGCAACAGCTGTCAATACCGAAATCAATATGCAAATGGTGGACGAAAAACATGATAAAGTAGACATCCAGCCTAGCTATTGCTATAATAACGACTTACTTCCACTGTATATAGAAAGTAGCGTATATACAGTGTGTTGCACTTTACATGGAACCACCCCTATATTTTCTTTGTTTTTGTATGAATCGATTTGAATTTTTTATCAGTTGTACAACTCACCAAGAGGCATCTATTCATGTCCTTGAGCACAAATGACGCTATTATTCTGGCCTACTACGATCAAGAACATGGGTCGCATTGTCAATATTTTGCATCGCGTTAGAGGTACAGCAAAAAGTTATTAATAAAAGTTATTTAGAATAAAAAGAATATCCCAGATACCGATTTTCGTTTAATAATTCGAATGTTTGATTTTTATCCATAAATTTGTCAAAGTTCCAAATCTCAACTTTTAATTTCGTATCAAATGGTGTCATGGAGAAACAACACTTTTACTTTTAATAATGGCTGAATTGCGTTTAACTGTTACTGCAAAAGTAGAAATAATTAGAATTACTGGTGAAAATGCAAGATCCAATAGAGAAGTAGCTAGAATATTTAATGGAAGGCATCTAGGACGTGCAACTTGTTCGTCCCCGTCACCGCCATTTTTATCGTCGACTGTACTTCAAAAATTTGTTAAAATAAAATCGACGTTTTCAAAAACAAATTAATAAAATGATCCTGCCAGAATAAACGGTTGAGCATGACAGATCGCTGACATTTTCAAAATTTGGGCATCATGGTACTAGGAACGTAAGCCCAAAGTAGAAGGCATATTTACCAAATGTTTGGACTCATATTTTCTGTACAAAAACACAGCAAGACTAATTTGCAGAGGAGCCAAAAAAAGAACGCAGGCTTCATTGCTGAAATAATAGCATGGGATATTGACATGCTAGTTTAATTTTTGTAAATAGTAAAAAATAGCATTAACCTTGATAATAATTTATAATACAGTAGGTATTACAAACAGTGTTAGCCTTGATTTGAACAACAAAATGTAATAAAAGCAGGCTTGGAAAAAAGGTATAGCAATGTAAAATCAAAGAAAAACAATTGTGGAAAAGAATTCAAGCTGTGAAGTGGTGTTAATTTTGGCTTCCCCAATAAATAATTATTAAAACGTCAATAAATGCCTTTTTTCCAATTCAGTGTGTATGAAACTAACTCTATATTCTTTGGGTACGCTGTAGTAGGTTGCGTTAATTCGCAGAGGTTTATAAAAGGTGTTTAATTTGTGCATCGAGTGGTAACTGGTTTTTCGAGATTGTGTACGAGATTCGAGCAGTGTAATTGGAGCCCTGTGAGTTAAAAATAGGCTACTTTCGTGGAAAGCAGTTGGAACCCTAGGTGTGAGGCAACGGCTGAATTGGAGGCGTTTTCGGATCGGTCGAGTTTCAAGAGTCGTTCTGCAAGCCTTCAGCGGCTTGTATCTGCAGACCAACGGAGAAAGAAGTACCCAGGTGTCGTGGGATTTACTTGGGGCTCGAGTTAAGCCCTAGTTTCAATAGCGAAAGCAACAGAAAGGTGAGGAAAGTTTACCCTAAAAGATTGAATTTAGTGATTTTCAAGTGGCTTCGGTTTTTTATGCAGTTCCTGCAGACGCGTCATCTAAGTGTTTTCTGTTTGTGAAGTATATTTACTTGCTGCTATTGTTATAACTTATGCTACGTTATAATTACGTAATTATATATAATTGTCCAGAAATAGCAATTTTTTCGAAATTGTGAGGTTTGATCGCCATAGTTGAATTTAATTCCCATTTCCAATTAGTTATAATATCCAGTATTGTAGCGGTCCTGGTGGTTAAACAAGCATTGTTCAAAGCGTTTTTTCACGCCACAAAGAAGTTTCAGAGATTATCTTATGAGGATGTAAAATCTGTTATTTAAGTTAAATATATCCACAACAAGTAATCACCACCACAAGATATATATAGTTCAGCTCTGCAGGTTTTTGAAGCCTATGGCTTTTTGAATCAATTTCTTTTACAGGTTTCTTTGTTCTTCTTTTCTTTCTCAATCAGTGATTCCTAACTCTTCGAAATCCTTTACAACACATTGTTGTCAGTTCCTATTTGGCCTTTCTTTACGATTTCTCACATGAGGTTCTTTCATTAAAACGCTGGTGCCCTCTGGTTTCCCATTCTTCTAACATGTCCTATCTAGTTAATTCTGCTTTGTTTTGTTATAGTTATTACGCTGTATCCCTTGTCCTCATGTTTGATCCATTCTTCGTCTCCATATTTAGTTTCCATTCACTTCTCCATATATCATCCTCAATACTTTCTTTTCTCACACTTCTATTTTTTTATATTCATTTTTCTTTAATACCGATGTTTCGCACGCGCAGGTAATTACTGGTCTTATTTTTGTTGTATATATCCGGATTTCTGTATTGTAGAATAACTAACCTGCTCTTCTCGTTCCTATCATGAATCTTCAATTTCACGGTTTGAATTCCCATAGCTATATAATTCTGATCCCAGGTATACAAAGTTTTCCACTCTTTCAAAGTAAATTTTTTCTGCCACTGTTACTCTTAAATTTTCCTGAAGTTCTTCTTTACTTGCTCACATGCACACCAACAAATACTAATGAAAGGACTCCGTGACTTGGCTATTGAAAAAAAGCTAAACAATTACAATTTATTGATAATTGCAGATGTAGTTATTATCTGTAATCATAGTTTACGTCGGCGGCTATAACCGACATTATTTGTTTAATGTCACGACTCCGTGACGTCAGAGAACTGGGGTTTTCTTTAAGTGGTATTGGTGCTGCTGACCTACTTACTGCATCGGCCATGCTGTGCGTTTTTTTGTGAAAACGTAGTCATTAACTTTTATTTTTCTGACCTCTATATGTTGTTAGGTATTTTACACTTGGTTTAAATTAATCGCATAAATTAAAATCATCTTGAAGGACGAAGAGGATTATGTTTCACACAGATTAATAAATTTATTTTATTCCGTATGTGTTGAGTATTATTATTATTTCCTGAACACAAAAAACTATGTCCGGTTTTGGTGTATACGAAACGTGGCAACTCTATGTTAGCATCCTTACACACAGTTGTTGGTGTAAAATTCTATCTACCACGGACGATCCAATATCTTTTTTTTATATATGATTAAGCCAAAACAGCAATACTTCGCTATACATGGCTAATTGTGAAACCATTTTTCGCGCCGCTTAATTGTTTTCTCTATTTATCCAATTATTTCTGGTCTAACCTGTATATTTTTATTTGAATTATAATCCATTGTATTTCGAATTATTTCAATTTACTAGTTCGCTCATTTCGTACCGATTCTGGAAAACCCAAAAACTTCCACGTGCTTATCGCGAGGTCGCAGCGTTCAGCTGTTTTTCGTTAGTGGTTGAATGCGCTAGGATTCTTTTCCTGCACCTCGACGAAGCAACTTGTTTCTAAAAGGTCCCGTTCGTGCTTTACTACGCTACGACGATTAATTTTTGAAGGGCTGATGGTTTTGATTCAGGTACGATTGAGATTTTTTGCTTGCTATTCTTGTATTAATTATGTTTCTTTAGCTTTTAAGTGACAGTTTTACCTGACTTAATTTTCAACACCGGCTAATGTCCTACCTAGCTTCTGCAATTTGGGAGTGGGTCTGCTTTAATTACGGGCGCATCCAAGGTGCTTTTAACCACAGCAACCCCCGGCCAGCATTTGCCTGTCAGCAACTTATGGGCGTTGGAGGTTCGAGGTTAGTGTTACTTTTGTGGTGAATACCGCATTAAAAGTGGATGATCTCCCTGCTTTCAAGCTGATTCGGACTGGCTATTCCGGAATTAATATTATATTAAATTATCTTCGATACTTGAAATTTAAATTCTTACATTTGATAACTATCAGTATTTAAAGCTTAAATTTATACTTTCCGTTATTACTAACATATAAAGTTTAGACGCATGCGTTAAATCAGCTTTAATATTTGAAGTTTAAATGCATATACTTGATTACAATTAATATTGAAAGCTACAATTTATATGTGTAATCAAACCTTTGTAAAAGGAGCATTCACGTTTTTTGCCTTCAATAGCCTACACAGAAATGTTTTTTTAAATAGCAGAGATATGCGTATCAGTCGATTTACTTGTGGTTACCATTAATTTAATAACCTGAAAGAAGTTCATGATCTTGGTGCGTGTCGCAACCTTCAATTAATTTGCACATTTCTATCATTACTACATTCTTTGTGACCAAATTATTCTAATTATTTAATATTGAATTACCATTAAAGACTGCAAGATTATTTAGCGTTAATAAATAAATGCTAGTCACTTGTAGTTAGTAATATTATTCGAAATCATCTGATTTCTGGCGCCCATATTTTTTTAAGACTTTGCAAGGTACACAACTGGTGGTTTGAACTCACGACCTTATCGCCGAATTTGAGCTAGTTCGGCCTATGCGGTTATTAAAAATTTTTAGAGCTTTCGTGTTGTGCGTACTTTAAGGAGGTTAATCTGCGATTTTTTACTACCATTGATTATTTTAATTAATTAACCGCAGGTCAGCTTCTTTATCGTTTTAATTGAGCTACCTATTTACATGTTGTATGAATAATAACTCATAGCTACAGCTGTACTAATTTAATGCGGTTTTGTAATAATTGTGTTAATTGTAATATGTATATTCACTTTGCATATTACACTGTTGCATTGATTTTAATTATCACTGTTTTCTGGTTCCCTGGAAAAGAGTAGAACATCCTGTGGAAGTTTTCGCTTGAGCCTAATATGTACATTTTGTCGTCCAGTGTTGTAGGTTATTGCGCTACTGCAGTTTCCATGTTTTTGAAATATTTTCTCGCGATGCTCTTCATAAAGTTTCGTATGGTAAGTAGTCCCGCTGCTCGAAGAAGCTGATTGTTGCGTATGTACCGGGGTGCATTGAAGATCATTTTTAAAACTTTATTCTGAAAAGTCTGTACTTTTCCCATTTGGGACATTTTTGTCCAAATAGACGCTCAAATACTTGACGGAGTTATCATCAAGATTCCTTTCAATTTTCTGATCAAAATGAATAAGATTGTACAGGGTGAGCGAAACTCGATGTCTCAGCTCTATTATAAGAAAAGGAAAAACGATAGAAAAATTTTGAAAAGAGGTTCCTAAATGGCATTGCGTAAGGTCCATTTTAAGACAAATTTTCATATTTTTCCATATTTGGAAACTGCAGTAATGACGTCATCGAATTTGTTATTCCCAGAATGATACTTGTATTTTGGCCTATTTAAAAAGAGCTAATTTTTTTGAACACATTTTGTCAAGAAAAAAATTTGCTTTCTTCTTCCGTTAAAAAATTATAAGCAAATTTGTGAAAAGAAAGTATTATCAAAAATTAGCAATTGTCACGATTTAAGCAAGTAGCCTTTGGAAACAAATAGCAAAGTCGCATCTGTCAATAATTAAAAATTATTAATTATTGTTATTAATTAGTATGAATTATTAATTTAACATTAAAAAACACATAATATGTTACTACTATTACCACAGAGAGAAACAAAGTATGTAGGCAATTACTACAACAAATGTTCAATGTAACCACCTGCTACTTCTAAACACTTATCCAATCTCCACATTACTTCTCTCACTAAAGCTTTACGTAACATTTCTTAAGCTTGGAATAACACGTTCGGGGTATTCCTGGGAGTATAACTGAACTGCAAACAATATTTCTTAACCATTAGTTTAATTATTGACAGATGCGTCTTTGCTATTTGTTTCCAAATGCTACTTGTTTGAATAGTGATGATTGCGAATTTTTGATAATACTTTTTTTTACAAATTTGCTTATAATTTTGTTAACGGAAGAAAAATTAGCTCTTTTTAAATATTCCAAAATATAGGTATATTTCTGGAAAAAACAGATTTAATGACGTCATTACTTCAGTTTCCAAATATGGAAAAATATGAAATTATGGCTTACTATCGGTGGGCATAGTTGTCGCCGTAGTGTAAATGTAATTTGGACGGATTTATTTTAATTTGCACGGATGCGCCATTTTTTCATCCATTTGCTAATACGGTATCGAAGTCCTACAGTCCAGACAAGTAAAATATCTGAGAATGCACTTGGACCAACGACTTACTTGGAAAGGACACATAACCAAGAAAAGGCAAGAAATGGGCATCAAATTTAAAAAACTTTACTGGCTCTTGGGTAGAAAATCAAATCTTTCCACTGAAAATAAATTACTCAATTACAAAACAGTTATTAAACCCATATGGACCTATGGAGTCGAACTGTGGGGCTGCTCCAGTTCGTCAAATGTGGATATACTGCAGATATTTCAGTCTAAAAGCTTGCGCGCCATAGTAGATGCTCCGTGGTATGTATCAAATTAGACACTGCATCACGATCTGAAAGTACCGTACATCAGAGAGGTCATTACCAAATACGCTAATAACCACATACGCAAACTTGAAACTCACCCAAATACGACTATACAACCGCTAGGGGATAACACATACCAAAGACGACCTCAAAGGATATGGCCGATAGATATAGCAACCTAGACGAGTTAGTCATAATAAATACTGTAAATATCACAAATATATTACTATTGTAAGATAACTCCATTGGGTGTTATTCTTTCCATGCCATGTATATATCCATCACATTAGCTTATAGAATATCTGCATATGTATGTATGTAATATATTATTCTGATTGCTAATAAATGAGACAAAAAAAACATTATGGCTTAAAATGGAGCTTACTCAATCCCATTTAAGAACCTCTTTTCATATTTTTTCTATCGTTTTTTCTTTTCTTATAATAGAGCTGAGACATCGAGCTTCGCTCACCCTGTACGGTTCAACGGGTTTACGTAATGTAAAAATTTTGTACTCCCATTTGGTGGGATTAAGCGTAATACACCATTTGCTAAGCCACTCGCTCAGTCGGTTCATGCTGTTCTGTAGTTGTAGGAATATGTCCGAATGTTGAATCAGAAGGCTGGTATTATCTGCATATATTGGGAAAGTTGAATTAGTGGATTCAGGTAGATCACGCACAAACATATTAAACAATGGTGGCCCAAATATAGATCCTTGAGGTACTCCAGCGTTGATGTTCGTCTGTGCTGATAAAGTGGTGTTGATTCTTCAAAAGTTCGGTATGTGGGAAAGATTTGACGATGTGTAGTATGTAGCTGGGAAAGTTAGAACTGACAATATTGAAAAGACGTCCATATATCTTCGGTGATGTCGAGGACTATTACTAGTCAATGTTGTTTATTTTCAAATTAATTTTCGATTAGTATAATATACGCGATAATTGCTGGATGTTAGAGTACTGGTTGCCGAATCCACAATACAGTTATTGTTTTGTTATCTGTGAGAAACTGAAATCCAATACCTACTTCCCATTGAAATGCTCTATGAGTTATACTCAGACTTTTCTTAAGCAGATTTTCAGTAGTACTATCGTTTTCAGCCCAAACAACAAGTGGAAGACGTCCAGATTTTGGTTTAGCTTTTAACAAATCCAACGTATAATTTTCACGTTTAAATTCACTAAACCAGTAACTAAATATGGATAGCGAAAGACTATGGTCGCCAAAAGCAGCCACTAACTTTTGGAGACGTTGGTCATATGTTCAATTTCTTTTATAATTGTAGAAAATTAGTGCTCGAAAAGTACTTTGCGGCGCCTCCGTAATGTCTAGTGGACAAGAAACAACGTGTTCCCTCTATAGGCTCTATCACCTATCTCTAAAAGATGCACTTGGAAACTGCCAAAAGAATAGGCTTTCAATGTGTGCACATTTTTTGCTATTTTTCGCACCCATTGCCTTATTAACAATTTACAGAACAGCCCTCGTAAGTGTTAAAAAGTATTTGCAAAAGTCGTAATGTTCGCATTTCTTCAACTTCACTTTGAAATAAATAAATTACTAAAAAAATCTTCGCGGGGAGTTAGCAGTATTATTAAACCGTTCAACAAAAATAGCCACGTAAAATCTACCAATTTCAGACTTGTATAAACAAGTAGTAAAACTAGTAATGCTATTACTGGGACGGTAACGGACGATATTTTGGCTGCAACTGACCAAGGTAACATTACTGTTCTTGTTTTGTTGGATTATAGCAAGGCTTTTGATACAGTTCATCATTATACTTTGATTTCAATTCTGAGATATATTGGTATTGGACCAGATGCGCTATCATTGATGACCAGTTACTTGAATAATAGATCCCAAACTGTTATATTAGACAGCAGTACCTCTGGTTCGATGCATTTATCGCAGGGTGTCCCACAGGGATCGATCTTGGGTCCTCTGTTATATTCATTGTATACCTCAGTTTTTATGAATTGCGTAAAATTTTCTAAAGTTCACATATATGCTGATGATACTCAGTTATACCTGTCGTTCAGTCCTTCAAACTGGGTAGAAGCTATGGAAAAAATTAATTATGATCTTAATTATATATATGAAGCTTCTGTTCAGCATTCACTTAAAATCAATCCCGACAAATCAGCAGTATTATTGTTTGGTAATAAAAATATGTGTAGTTATTTATCTCCTCTATTGAACATTCACATTAATAACGTAAGAATTCCAATCATTACCAAAGCTAAGAGTTTGGGTTTGTTACTTGATAATACATTTCGCTATCGTGAACAGATTTCCAAATATATTTGTCAAGGTTACCAACATTTAAAACAACTTTATCCTCACCGATCCTACTTGAGCCAACCAATTAAAAAAAGACTTTGCGAAGCCTTTGTTTTGTCCCAGTTTAATTTTTGTTCCGCTATTTACCATGCTGCCATTGATACTGTAACAACTGAACGTATTCAAAAAATGCAAAACGCTTGCTTAAGATTTATATATGGTATCAGAAAATATGAGCATATATCTCATAAACTTGCTGATGCTGGTTGGCTGACTATGAAAAACCGTAGGTTATTACAATGTCAAAGTCTTTTTCATCGCATTTTGACAACTAAAACTCCTGCCTATTTGTACAATAAAATTACTTTCCGAACTGATGTACATAATATCTCAACGAGATTTAGAGGTCTTATCTCGCCACCTCTCCACTCTTCGGTTCTATATGAGCGATAATTTTCTTTTCAAATATATATTATGTATAACAGACTTTCGAATACGTATAAGAATCTTCACTTAACAAAATTTAGGGCTAAATTGCGCTTGGAATTGTTTCAGAAACAGTGTAATAACTAGATCTTCATTATTTTTTGCGTTTTATATATGCATATCGAGTTTGATAGCGATGCATCACTAAATTGTAAACATTGAGTGTATATAGATATCACAGAAATTAGTTTGTAAGTTAGAGTAGGCAGATACTTTTAAAAATTAAATTAATAAAATGAGGGTTTAGGTGGTAGATCAGAGAGGAATAGCAATTGCTCATCTGAACCTCGCCCTCTGGTTCTCTCATTTTAATTAGCGATGTCTAGGGTTCTATACATGATTGATGTGTTTTTTTTTCTATTGTTATTTGTTGATTATTGTGGGAGAATAAAGATAATTTATTATTATTATTATTATTATTATTATTAACCATTCAGTAGTAGCGTGGGGCCTTTTTCGACTCCTCTCCTTTATATCGCTGTAACTCCTTATTGGACCGTACAGCCCCGTCCTTCAATATATTCTACATAATCATTATTATAAACCTAAACGCTGGAAAAAGTGACGGCTACTTACTAGGACAGAGTTAATTATGGGCTAAAATTAGAATGATAATAAAAGTGAAGTCAACTTAAAGAATTTGGAGAAGGTAACGAAAAAAATCCGATAAATTCAAGTTCGAAAATGCTGCCGATGATGTAAAAGGATGCATTCAGAATCTGTACCTGTACCTTTCGGTGTCGAATATCATTCACACCGCGCAGGAAGTGCAACGAAGGTAACTGGTTGCATGAGACCTACATTACGCCCCCCCGCATTCTAACATACCACACATTCAATAATTCTAAACCTAACTTACAGCTAGCTTAACTAATGAGTTTAAATCCATTTCCGCTCTGCTTGCTATGCGGGCTGCTAACACTCTCAACCACCCAGGCGGCCATTAAAAAAAGATATATTGAGTATTCACCTAACGTAGTAGCTATAGCAAAATGAAACAAAAAAGAATATTTTACTGCATCCCATAAAAGAAATGTGAATTGAAAGATAGAGACAGATTGCCGATTTCTTTTTTTATTAATGCAATACTCGAGAGAAAGAGAGTAGTGAATTTTATTCTTTTCTTGAAAACGTGTTATTTAACCAAACAGTAGTACACATACAATACACAAATACTGAATATAAAAACTAAATTGCAGAGAAGAGCCACGAGTTCGTTCATGACCAGCTATATAAGACAGAATTAGAATATGATAGTCTTCGATTTTGTTCTTAACCAAATATTTGCATTACGACGGGGCTTTGGAACATAAGCAGCCTTAAAGTATGCATTTATTCTGTTTCAAACCAGAGTTCACCAGCTTGTTTCTGAACGAAATTCGGACTTTAGAAGCGTAAATAATACCTAGCAGTAACTCAAAATGTTATTAACTACCTCTAATTATCAATGTCCACTCCCTTTCCCATCGTAGTATCTAATTAGAGTGTCGGTGTCCAGAGTCATTAAGCCTCCGTTATTGATGCCTTTGCAGTTGCTAATTTGCTATGGTTTAAATTTGTGTTATCTTAAACACAAATTTAAACCATCACAATTGCAGCATTATAAATATTTTTGAAAGGACAAATACACAGAAATTAAATAAAAAATCTTCTTTCATCCATTCTTCTATATGGAGGAAAGTACGAAACTTTAAGTGCCAAATGATAGTTCGTCTTCACCATTGGTTCACCTTCTAATGTTGCCAATGACAAACGGTTTCTCTCAGCTCTCCAAGAGTTTCTCATGAGCTGAAATTATTTTTGGAGCAGGGTTTTCAGTTGTGTTACCATTACAATGTTGCCTTTTAATTGAGTGAGCCAATATATCAACTAAAAATAATAGAGATTTAGAAGTAATAATATACCGGGTGTCCCAATAAGAACGGCTCTCGGCACTATCTCGAAAAGTATAACACACCTCGGTCTAAGGTCAGCTGTAGGTTCTACAATGGCGTCAGCGGAAGGAGGGGTGTAGGCGTTAGCCTTGTCGATGCTGCTAATTGATTGGTGTAAACTTTTAATACTTTTATTTCTAATGACACTATGATACATACAAAAAACTTACTACTATATATACACAAGAGAGAAAAAAGACAAGAAAAGATATATGTACAAAATAAGTCGTCTAGAATCGGGCGCCGGCGCCGCGGGGGGCGATGGGGTGGTATTTCCTAGTTGCCGGCGGCGGGAAACGCGGCATGGTCGCAGTCCGGTCCCTCCGGGAAGCGCTACGGGGCACGGCTCGTAGCGGGCGCTGGTGGCGTTCTAGGTGGGGCGTCGAGCGGGGCTGGGAGGTTCTCCTGAGACGTAGGCGGCGCGAGTAGGTCTCTTGGCGGCGGCGGCTTGAGCGGGGCGTTGTCGGGGCACGGGCTCGGGCTTCTGCTGGGGGAGTCCGGAAAAGGGCTGTCCGTCGCCGGCGGGCGCCGCGACGTGGGCTGCTGTCGGGGCAGGTGGCTTACGCAACAGAACTGGGGGTGCCCATGGCGAACGGACGATGGTTGGCTCGAAGCGGACTAGCTGTGAACTCGTCCTGGAAGCTGGGGGAGCTGTGGGCGAATCCCGGAAATTTCCTGGGGCAGTTGGCAAACTCGTAGCTGGATGCTGGCTGATTGCGGCTCGGCCAGGCTGCGTTTGGAAGCGGAAGTTGCCCAAACGGCAGAGTCCTGAAGAGGAGCAGGCTGGAGGTCCTGCAGAGGGCTGCTAGTGGAGATGGTTTCTGGATGGTCTCGGCTGAGTTGTCCTGGAAGGCTGAAGGCTGCTAGGTGGTCCTGGAGCTAAAGTAGCTGCTGATGGACTCTCCTGGGTTGAGTGAGTGATGGAAGGCTGGATGGTTCCTGATAGTCTCTCCTGGTTTGAGTCGGCGATGGAAGGCTGGATGGTTCCTGGTAGACTCTTGTGGATTGAGTGATTTCCTATTGCCCATGTCTGTCTATTTAAAGGAGCCCGGTCTTTTGTATTGAGCTTTCTGGATGCTCATTGGCCCGAGAAGAAGGGCTTTTTATCGTATTTAATAATTCCGAGGTTATTTCCGCGGCGTGATATTTTAGCGCCTTGATTGGTGTCGCAACGGCTGGCCGTTAAAATGCCGATTCTAATAATTCCCCATTTGCTTTGTTCTGTTGCACCGTGTGCGTTTCAAAGTTTTCCTCGTTTTTATTGTTTGCGCGCTGAATTTATCGGCATTTTGATACCAAGTACTCCTGCCTTGGATTCTTCCTACCGCTAATTAAAATTTAATTTGTAATATTGGTACATTAGACTGATGTATTTGGCCTTTGTTCCCATTTATCCGTTACAAAACGCGTCTCTGTTCTGCCCCGGCTTGCTTTGGGTTCAGGGCGCTTCCTGGACAAAATTCGCCCGTATGCCGAGCCGCGGCGATTTCTTCGACTTTGTAATACTTGGCTTGTTCTCTTGTCCGCGACTTGGGAGTAATTTTATTGTCTGGCGGTTAATTTTTCCTATTGATAGGTACCATGCATGTGTATTTTCGTTGGGGCGCACTATTGATTAGGAGTGTTTTTGTTAATTAAATCCGATTTCCAATAGGGAATTTGCATAAAATTCTACAACTGTTATTAACGGTCCAAATAAATGCATTAGTCTAAAATTAAGGAACTACAAAATATGAAAGCAAAATATCAACTAATAAATAATTGATAAGCATACGAAGTTTCGCGAGCAAAATCCTGTGTTTGAAATAGCTAAAGAGCGCCCGCTCGCTGTGACGTAGTTGTGACGTATAATAGTGCTAAAATCTTATCCGCCCGCTTGTTAAAGCGCAGACAGTTGCACTAACCGCCTTAACCACCGTCTGCCTTAACAAAACGTTTTGAATCAAGGATAGTTCTGATTTCTAAAATTGATATAAAAATATAGCAATGCAAAAACAGGATTCCGGTTTTTATAAATATTGCATTGTTCCAATGTGCAGAAGTACTTCCGCAAGTACCACAGACAAAATTTTTATCAGGGCGCCTGCTGAAAAACATCGGCGAGAAAAATAGATAAAAGCGCGCAGAAGAACTGTAGCAGATATTTCAATGAGAAACAAGAAATTATATGTTTGTGAAGATCATTTTAATGTAAGTTTCTTTAATAATATTTAAAAGGTAAATCATATTTAATGTTAATTTTAATGTGTTGTAGTTGGAGGAAAATGTGGAGAATTATATGAGGTTTAAATTAATGGGAGGTCGAAAACTAATGAAACCTCATATTGTACCCCATATTTTTAATTGCCAGGATGATAGGAAACGAGCTTCTTCACATCCTGCAAAAGTAGTCGCAGAAAAGAGAGCTAAAAGAAGATTAGTAGAGGAAGCAGTGGCTTCGACATCGAATGAAACATGGCAAGAAATTTCTTTTTCCAGGAACATTCCACCATCTACTTCAACCACTACTACATTTGACGAAGAGCAAGTTGTTGATTCGGAGTTGTCCTCTGGACCTGTAGTGCTCCATCAAAAAATGTCAACTAATCCAACGCAATCATCTGAAGCCACATCATGTAGTACGACTACAAAAAAAAAACGTGGGAGTTACAGCTCGACCCATGGTACGCAGCAAACATACCTATTCAATGTAATCTGTTGCAGCTTGGAAAGTCAATAAAAACTTCCCCTATAAAATTTTCCACCGTGGACTCGGCAACAACACCAACAAAGCCGCAATTTCTCCCAAAGTTTTTAGAAACAACACCAGATATGACAGTAGATCTTGATAGTACCACAGCATCTTCATGTGATGAAAGCGAAACAAACTTCTCACCATCCTATGATTCAGAATAATCGAATCACACAGATGATGACATCACCGGTAATGTTGCAGCTTCCTATAAAAGAATGGCCTTGCAGTGTACATTAAATCTCATGGCTTCCAAATCTCGCATGTATCTTGGATTGACAGAAGACACTTACTTTGTAGTAGATCTGTTGGTTAAATATTGTAAACTAGATATAGTTAACATACTTTTGCCATTGAAAAAAATGGATTTGGAGATACATTTGCAGAATTAGCAGATGACTTTGGTATGAGTTGCAGTACTGCAGTGCAAATGTTCATTGTGTGACAAACTTGCACCCAACCGATAGCAGCATCTCCGTACGACCTGCGCCCAGATCTAAAATTTTATAATTATTTCAATTACTTACAGTTATTACATTAGTATACAGTATTGTATTATGTGAACTGTTTATAACGCAAAAATGAATACCTACGTTACAGTACCTACTTACTTATCAGCTTTGACACCACTGGATTCTCCTATTGCAAAGTCTGCAGTATTTTTAAAATACTCTGCCACCATAATTGCATCTACAATTAATTGGTAAATTGTCAGATTGCGCTTTAGTGAAGTCTTGATCTGCCATTATTACAAAAAGCAACTGTCGAATAACGAATTATAAATCGCAAAACACGTGAAACGCAGACACAGCACGAAACGACTATCTTGCAAGTAAGCACGTGGTCGCTGATCTGCGCCGGACGCACTATTTGACGTCATCCTACGTCACAACCCATCACTGGTAAGCTTCTTGTCACGTGATAAATTCAAAATTATAACAATTTATAATTGTTTACCAGCAATAGCAAATGCTTTAAATTACTTACTTTTTTCAGTTTTATGCTTCTTTACCATATATACTACTAATTTAACGAATAAAAATTGAGGTATGATTTTTTGTGCAAATCCCCTATTGCGGCTAGTTTGGGCCGCGCTGATGGGCTTCGTGCGTCGGTCGCTTGCCCTGAAGTTTTATTTGGGGGTTATTTGCCGCACTTTTAAACTGACATGATGTTTGTAATTTATTATGTTATTTCTGCAGAGATTTTTGAAATTTGTGTAGGATCGCGGCGTATCGGTAAACAGATGCTTTCGTTCTTTGTTTCGTCGCCGTCTTTTTGGCAACGAAAATTTCCTTTGTTGTCTTGATCTGTTCACCGATTCATATTAAGTAATTGTCGTAAAGACTTGGGGTAAAAAAATTTATGACTAAAGCGGCCAAGAGAAAATGCTGGAAAATATTTTTAATTTTCTAGAATGGCCGCCAGGGGGCGTAATCGCATTCTTGAATGTTAAATCCCGTTTTTTTAATAAATATTCCTATATTACAGATAGCTAAAATGGACACCGTTTTAAAGCTGAGATAAATTCTATTTTTTTTTGTTAAAAGCTTTTTGTTCTATCTCTTAGGGAAAAGTGGTGGGGGGTGTCCGAACATTTTCGAAAATAAATGTCAATAACTTCAAAATGGCTGAACGGATTTTGTTAATCTTGGAGTCGTTGAAAGGGGCTTTTCTTAGGCTATCAACGCTGCCTTGAGCGGATAGAATTAGATTGCTTGTGTCGCCTCTAGAGGGCGTTTTGCGACAACACTACAAATGAAATGGATTTTCTCAAAAAATTTAACTGCAACGATATCACTTTTATATGTATTTAAAGTAGCCACAACCACATCACTTTAATTAAGTTTTAGCAACTTGAAGCAGATTTATAAAATTTACTTGGATATAAATCTTTTTAGGTAACCGTCCACTTCATGTTTGTTGCAACGATATTTAACAGAACTTTAGAATTTCGCAAATATTCGTTTTAACAATGAAAATGCTTTACTAATAATAATTTACATATGAAAAAACTCACAATTAAAGCCTACAATTTTATTTCAAATTCTTATAAAAATGTTTCATGTAGAACAGATATTAACAAAACATACCAAAACTATCGCGGATAGCTATGGAAAAAACAATAGAGCAATAATACACGAAGAAAAATACAATAGATAACTGAACAAGTAAAAAACAAATTAAAACAGTTAGAACAACAAAAATTATCGAAGCGTCTCTGTATGTCCTCCCTCCTTTTCAATTCATCTAATTGTTCGTTTATAAAATTCACTTAAAGGCGATAGCACCATCCTGACAGGAATATTTCTGCAATGTAATCTTAGAGAAGTTTCAAGCTCTTCAACATTATTGAAAGGTGGCCCTTTGTACACTTTTTGTTTCAAATATCCTCATAAGAAAAATCCAGCGGTGTAAGGTCTGGGAAACGAGTAGGCCATTGTGGATCAGTATTTCGTCCTAAGCATTTATTACCAAATGGCCTATCTAGCCATTGGGAAACCTCTCTGGTGGAATGAACAGGACATCCATCATGTACAAACCATAAATTTTGCCATTCTTGTAATATCATGTTATCCAAAAACTGTCCCAATTTATTTTCCAAAAAGTGCAAGTAACTATTACCATTCACATTTTCTCGAAAAAAGAACGGACCTATTAATTTATCATTTAATATACCACACCAAACGTTGGTCTTTTGATAGTATTGATTTTTGTTATCGATAACGAAATATCGGTTTTTGTCTGACCACCATCTACAATTTTGGGATGATACAACACCATTTGTTACAAAAGTAGATTCATCTCCAAACATAATATTATGTCGATGATAATTTCGTTGTTCTTCTACTTCACCCTGGACCCACATGGAAGATCATACCTTAAATAATCGTCTCTTTCTTGAAAGGTAAAAATGAATTTTGGCTTGTAGGCATGGTATTTATTTTTCTTAAGAATGGGCTTCACCGAGGTTTTTTTACACCGGTGTATTCACAAATTTGTTGTGTGGACGTTTTAAGATTTTTGATAACTGCCTGAAGTACTATTAGCTGGTTTTCTTCTGTGCATACAGTTTTTGTACGTTCTTTATTGTAACTGTATTTTAACGATCCCGTCCGTTTAAAATGGTTCAAAATTCTACTTACAGTAAGTTGAATAGTGAACTTGTTTTTATGGACTTCATTCGTTAAAAATATCTGCAGCTTCAAGCATTCTTTTATAACCATCTCCACAAATTAAAACTAATTTTGCCTTTTCGGCTAACGTTAACAATACTGGAGGAGGCATTTGTAATTAAAGACATTTAATAAACAAGAACTTTTGACAAATAAGTTTTAAAAAACCAAACTGTTAAACTACAGATTCTTTTAGCGCTTATTAAATTTGTTTTTTCCATAGCTATCCGCGATAGTTTTGGTATGTTTTGTTAATATCTGTTCTACATGAAACATTTTCAAAAGAATTTGAAATAAAATTGTAGGCTTTAATTGTGAGTTTTTTCATATGTAAATTATTATTAGTAAAGCATTTGACTTGTTAAAACGATTATTTGCGAAATTCTAAAGTTCTAAAGTTAAATATCGTTGCAACAAACATGAAGTGGACGGTTACCTAAAAAATATAAATTCAAGTAAATTTTACAAATATGCTTCAAGTTGATAAAAGTTATTTAAAAGTGATGTGGTTGTACCTACTTTAAATACATATAAAATCAGAATAATAAAAATATGTATCATACGGGGCTAATACAAATTTTTCCAAAAAAGAATAAAAATTCAAATAGGAGGCCCTGACTTTGTATTTGAGCATAACTTTTAATTCTAAACAACTTTTATCAATAAAATTTTGCCATATTTTTTTGAAATAATGTAACTTTATTCTTGAACAAATGTCATATTTTTTGTCCTGCCCTGTATGCTGTTTCAGTTGGAGCCATTCTAAATGCATCTGATATGGTTATCATACATGCACTAACTTTTTTTAAATTTATTTAATGACTCTACAATCTGTCATACAATGATATTCAGTAGATTATTTAATAAACATGATTAGATGATTGGCGTGAAGGTTGTGCATTCAGTGATGCCCACCTATATTAAACATTAAGTAGTTTAACAGTACTAATTATAGTAAATAACATGCAAAACTTCCTGATTATACAAATCTGTTTATAAGATCGAAAGGTTTGAATCGTTTTAAATGCGGTTGCACAGCATCGACACAATCTTTTAGGCACTCCACTGAGGTGTTTGGGTGATCGTTGATTCCATCTCGGTATCGCGCACTAAATCGTTGTATTTCTTGGTACACTGTGGGAACTGCTAGGTCCCTTCGAATGGTTTCGTTGGGGATGTACCATGGGGCGTTTACCATTGCTCTTAAAACTTTTGATTGAAATCTTCTTAAGATTTCTATGTTGGAGGTACGGGCGGTACCCCAGAGTTGAATCCCATACGTCCATATGGGTTTGAGCATTGTTTTATAGAGGAGTAACTTGTTCTCCAAGGACAGCTGGGAGCGGCGCTCTAACAGCCAGTACATCTTTTGTAGTTTGAGGCCCATTTGTTTTCGTTTTGACCAGATGTGCGTCCTCCAGGTCAGTCTCTTGTCCAGATGTATGCCAACATACTTGGCACTATCGGCTTGCGGGATCTGGTGATTATTAAGAATCAACGGTGGACAGGTGCCTCTCCTAAGTGTGAAAGTTACTTGGACGGATTTACTTTCGTTTAGTTTGATTCTCCATTTTTTGCACCAGGACTGGATTGCGTTTAAGTGGCTTTGTAAATGGTTAAAAGCTAGGTTTGGGTCAGGCGTGCGACGAGAGTGCTGCTGTGTCATCCGCAAAGGTGGCAACCATATTTCCAGGTGTGGTCGGAAGATCTGCCGTAAATAGGAGATATAGGACTGGTCCCAGTACGCTCCCTTGTGGAACACCAGAGATGATGGGGTAAGTTGATGTTAGGGCGCTGCCATATCTGACGAGAAAGTGCCGGTTGGAGAGATATGACTTCAGGAGTTCAAAATAATCCGTGGGTAGAGATTTTTTTATTTTACAAAGTTGTCCATCGAGCCAGACTTTATCAAAGGCCTGTGTTACGTCGAGGAATACTGCTGCACAATACTTACGCTCATCAAAGTCCTTAGTAATTTTGTCTACTACGCGATGCACTTGCTTGATTGTTGCGTGGTGCTTACGAAAACCGAACTGGTGGTCGGGAATAAGGTGTTTGTCTGTGAGGATTGGATAAAGCTTCTGAAGGAGCATGCTTTCAAAGACTTTGGACAGTGTCGGTAATAGGCTGATGGGTCTATAAGAAGCTGGTTGATCAGTGGGTTTACCGGCCTTTGGAATTATGATTATTACAGCAGTTTTCCATGGTTTGGGGAACTGACGAAGCCTTAGGATAGCGTTGAATAGTTGAGCACTAACTTCTGGCGTATTTAAATTTCGGTTGTACAACAATAAAAAAGTGTCCCATTTGTTGCACACTTAATGGACCACTCTGTTTATAAATTTACTGTTAAAATACCAACATTATATTTAAAACTGTCAATAATAATTAATACTCATTCAATATGATTAAATATTGCTCTTCTGTCCACACGAAATTTTTTTAGAGTAAAGGTGCTTTGGTGCTTTAAACGGGAAAGTGTATGTGGCAATATTTATCCAAGGACATTTTGAAAGAACCATTGTGTAATATTTCAGTGATATGTTAGACTGTATCATCATTTTGCAAAAATCTAAATTAAAAATGATTGTTTCCTGTTACGTGAAGTAGATGCAAACTAAGTCACAATTGCCTGTTGTTCGGATCATTTTATACTTCTCTAATTGTTCTTGATGCTAAGTGGTTTTACATGCTAAATGACGTATTTTTTGTCTCACGCAATTTTTAAATCTTAGTATTTGTTCTACGATCACTACTAAAAGTAGGCTTTCTAGCACTAGCTTGTTAAACTAAAAATGACGTTTTATACATCGGCGTGCCAAAAGTGAAATCAGCTGTTTAAATTTAGCACACGTGCATTGGTATCCCATATGTCCATATGGGTTTTAGAGCTACTTTATAGACTAGTAATTTGTTTCCTAGTGACAGCTTGGATTTTTTTCCGATTAACTAATATAGTTTGCTTAGTTTCAATCCCAGTTGCTTTCGTTTGTTGAAAATATGTGTTTTCCAGGTTAATCTTCGGTATATGTTTAATCCTAGGTATTTTACTGTTTCAGTATGTTTTAATTGTTAACGGTTAAGAGTTACCCGTAGACAATTATTTCTTCTTTTCATTGTGAATGTGGCATGTTGGGGTTTGGTTTCATTTACTTGTATTCTTCATGTTTTTAAGCCACTTCTGTATTTTGTTAAGGTGGGCTTGTAGATATCTAGTTGCTGATTCAGGTTTAACATGGGAGGCGAGCACGGCTATATCGTCTGCGAATGTAGCTGCTGTGGTTAGTCTTGACGTGGGTAGATCGGCTGTGTACAATAGATATAGCAAAGGACCCAGAGCGCTACCCTGGGGATTCCAGAGTGAATTGGATATGGTTTTGTGAAATCATCTTTATATTTGATGAAATATGTCTGTTTGATAAGTAGCATCTCATGATTTCGTATAAGCGATGGGGTAATAGTTTTTTTTAAATTTAATTGAAGTTCCTGGTGCCATACCTAGTCGAAGGCCTGTGTTGAGTCTAAAAAAACAGCCGAACAGTATCTGCTACCTTCCAGATGCTTATGAATCTTGTTGATCAATCGATGCACCTGTTCGATTGTTCTGTGTTGGTTTCAGAAACCGAATTGGTGGTTAGGGATTGATTGTTGTTCCTCCAAAATTGGTTTTATTCTCAACAAAATCAATTTTTCTAATGCTTTCGACAAGACTGGCAAGAGGCTTATGGGTCTGTATGACGCTATTTCACCTGGCGGCTTTCCTGGCTTTGGAACTATAATTATCTAGGCGACTTTCCATATGTTAGGAAAATATCCTGTTCTTACAATTGCATTATATATGATAGATGCTGAATCACTTTATCCGGTAGTTTCTTAACTATTTCCCCGGTAATTAGATCATACCTAGGAGCTTTTTTGGCTGATCTTATTTATAACCTCCTGTACTTCGTTTATTGTTAGTGGCTTGAGCGGTAGACTCATTTGGTATGGAGATTTTAGGAAACTAAGCATTTTTTCTTTCTCTTCTGGACACTGGGAAGGATAAGGGTTAAATACGTTGGTTAGATGTTTCGCATAATCAGTTGCTTTGTCTTTATTGCTTCGGGCCGTATTTTAAACTGGAAGTGAGGTTATATTCTAGTTATTTCTTTCGTTAGAGGTAAAGTGTTTTTTTAAAATAATTAAAGCATTATGTAATAAATAAAGTAAAATTTGTAGTATTATAATTACTGGTATGGAGATTTTAGGAAACTAAGCATTTTTTTCTTTCTCTTCTGGACACTGGGAAGGATAAGGGATAAAGACGTTGGTTAGATGTTTCGCATAATCAGTTGCTTTGTCTTTATTGCTTCGGGCCGTATTTTAAACTGGAAGTGAGGTTATATTCTAGTTATTTCTTTCGTTAGAGGTAAAGTGTTTTTTTTAATAATTAAAACATTATATAATAAATAAAGTAAAATTTGTACTATTATACTTATAATTACTTTTCATAACTAACTTTGACAACTACCGGCTGCAGAAACAGTCATCTGCACCGTCACGGCCATCTCTTTACTACGACATAAATGCAAACCTTTGTTAAATCGACAATTATGGATTAATAACAATAAATTTAAGATAGTAGAAAAAATATTGAATGCAAATTCGTGCTAAAAGTGTTATTGCACTCGACATGTTATGAAATTCAGCCTTTGGCTTCTCCAGATCTGCCATAACGCTCTCGTCTGTATTTTGAATTAAAATCCTGCAAAACCAAAACGGGGAATTACAGAGTTTTCTGCGTGTGTGTTAACTAAAATAATTCAAGGGAATACACGAATATTTTAGGAATACTCAAAAAAACCGCTACACTGACTGCGTTTTCTATCCCATTACCGAACCGGGGGAAACTGCAGGCAAACAAAAAATATGTTCGAAAACAAACCAGATTGAAATATTTGATTGCGAAATGAATTAGGCGGAAAAAAAATGCAAAAAACTGAAAACTTACAAATAAGTATACTTATAAGCACAAAAATCAGAAATATGCATAAAAAGGTAAAAAAGCAAAAAAGTATTATTAAGTTAGTGTCAAATACTTCAATTTCCTGCAATTAATAAACATTTTTAGAAATTATTTTCCTGTTGTTAATATTCAGGATAAGCTTTTAATCTTTAAAAATCCGCTGTCTAGTCATAAGGTAAGCCATTCAAGAATTTATAAATAGCTACCCGAAATAAATGAGTAAGTATTGTGTATTTCGAGGTAAACTGTTTGCCGAACTGTAAAGGTTCAATTTAATGGATAGAAAGTGGTATACTTGACACTGAGTTTGAACATAAAATAATATTGAATTAAAAATAACTAAATTGCACGTCCCAACCTAGAAAAAAGAGAATTGTGTTGTAACAATTGATGAGTGCGCTAGATTATTGAAAACTAATTTATTATAATAAATTATATAATATAGGAAGAAAGAAGGTTGTGCAACTTCGAAGATCTCCAGATACAAAATGTATTAAATAATAGTAAAACCAGTATTCAAAACCTTTTCAAATATTTGAAATTGACTAACTTGTACTGTAAGATATAAGAGTAAACAAACTGTAATAAGTGTCTAAAATTACAGTTGTTGGAGCACGTTAAATAACTAATAAAACAAATAACTATACTAGATTCAAAAATATTTTGAAAGTGAACATAAATAAACAGATAACAGTTGTGGTTTAACATTGATTTGTTTTAAATAAATAATATCATTGAAATTTGTTAAAACTGGTTTACTTTAATAACTCTATGAACTATGATTTCAAAACTGCAATGGCAGTAGCTATTATATTTTTTGCGTTTACAAGACGGACTAATATAGTATATTACACTACAAGTTATGAAAGTGCTGCATTGTTCAACGAGCTAGGCATTTTAAACACGAGCGTTACAAACTATTGAAAATTTCGAGTTCGAGTTGAACAATGGCACTTTAATAACAAGTTGTGTATACTATTTTTGCAACGTGTCATTAACCTGCGTTCAAAAAACTAGTGATGAAAGTAAAAATCGAAATGGCAGTATTGTAGGTATGCGGAATCTTGTCACGATAGTAAAAATGGTTAAAAAACATTTAGAGGGTGTTACGAAGCATCAAAAACGAAAATCAAAACTGTAATGCTCTAAATTTGTTTAGTGTTTTACACCCTGCATCCTTAATTTCGTCATAGTCTTTTTATATACACACCCTATACAAATGTGTAACACCATGAAATAACATCCTAATAAAGTTTATATTGGTTTTACAACTGTATAATAATAAATTACTAGGAAACCGTAGGTATATATTTTTGATTTAAATTATATTTAATTTTTGAAGTTAACTAAGACTTTTTTTATCATTAATTGCAACTACAAGCACTTTGTGGCTACCGGGTACAATTTACGTAAACTTGTAATTTGAAAAACTTAATGGATAATAACGTAGTAACTGCCTATTACTGTTTCGTGCACTCTACTAAATGAACTTATTAAAAGTTTTATTGAAGCATGAATTTATTTTTTTTATATGACGCAAGCAAATATAACTATTAGTTAGCCAAAGCCGAATTTTAATAGCGAAAAATGATTAGATACTTCATATTGAATCGCTTAGATCAGCGTTGAAAGGCATTGGATTTTAATTTTACGTTAACGTAATGATATACACCAAGCTGCTAATTACTTTTAGTTAATGCAATTATGTTAGTCTTTAGTCCTTCTATCGCAGTTGTTTTAACCTTGATAAAACCGATGAGAACATTTTTCTACGTCGTATTATTACGAGAGCATGAGCACTTGAGCAGGGACAACTTTCCGAATACGTGGGGCCACCTAGTGTAGCTCTTTATAACTTGTATGTTCCTACTCTCGCCAGCAGAGAGCCGCACTTATATTGAATTCGAATTTATTCCCAGGGTTATGGAATTACTGTATTCTGTAATCTATTTAAGGCTTGCAGACTACAAAACTAAAGCTACAATTTAAACTTCATTATAATTTTACTTCTGAAGGAGTTTCTATTTCTAGTTTTCCTAGGATTAGCACGTAGTGCCTAGAAATAATCTACCGTTTTATTAAGTTTTCAAGCAAAAGATAACAGTTTGTAATGCAAAGGCATAAACAAAACCCATTTTATTTGTGATTGCTTAGGTACTAAATGCAATTCATAAAATTCGTGCTATGCTGGATAGATGTTTCAAGATCAAACATTGGGCATTTGGCATATTGTCATATTGCTGCTATAATTAAATCGTACACAAATGATAATAGTATCAATCGAAGCTATTAGCGCAAGAAAATTTAGCAAAAAGATGTTAACTCGATTCAGATTTGGTAGTGAAAATTTTGAGTCGTAAATAGCTCTAATGTCTGCAATACACGAATACCTACCGTTTGTGTAAGAATGTGTAAAGTAGGTACAATACAATTTGGAAGAAATATATATATATAACACGTTTTGCCTTATTGAATTATACCTACCATACTATACACATTTCGGCCACAAAACCATATGCTTGTGTCGTATTTAAATAATTAATAGTATATTATTATATGAGCGATTATGACAGCCATTATTCACGAAGATGACATTTGCGCCACAAGCCGAAGGCGCGTGGTGCAAGTCATCTGAGTGAATAATGGCCATAATCGCGAATATAATACGATATTTTATCTACTCCAATGCAATAGGAGTCTTGTGTTCATATTTCCCAATTATGACATTTGTGACAGCTGTTAACTTCAAAAGTCGTTGAATAATAAGAATGAATTTTGTGATTGGCTACAACCTATTGAGTAATGAAAATATAATTTTCTGATTGGTTGCAACTTGCAAACTATTGAATAATGAAAATAGAATTTTATGATTGGCTGCAAACTGTGAATTATGAATGGTCATTGTACAGTAGGAGTAGATAAAATAAGTTATGTTTTTATTATGAAGTTTTATTATCTACTTATGCACTCCCGTTTATTGTTTTAAGTAATGGAATAGCCTTATATTTGGTACAATACACACGAAAGTCAATTTCCTAACCTAAATAGTATACTATCTTATTAGGAGTAGAAATAAAGCCATTTTTTCAAATAAATCTACCTAAATTAGCTACTAAACTAACAATAGCAAAAAACCATTATTTAGTAAGAATGTGAAAAATAAAGACTGAGCCAGAATATTGGAATAGTTATTTACGAGTGCGGTAGATTGCATTTTGCAGCTCGAGGTTTTAATTTTTGAAGCACGACGCGAAGCGGAGTGCTTTACTAAAACTGAGAGCTGTAAAATGCCTAACGTCCAGTATTGTATTAAATTTTAAAATATTAATTAGCTTTATTTCTCCAAAACTCAACAAAACGAGGAATTACGTAACTAGCGTTTCTGAAAATATCCTTTATTACTACGACGTAAATTTTTGGTTTAAGGGTCTCAGAAAGCTGAATATTTTTAGTTATTTTACACTGAGTAACTGCAAAATCACAGCTACGGTGGAAGTCAACTGTATTGTGTTGTGTACACGTTTGAAGGCCAAAAATAATTTTTCCATGGTTATAATTAAAGCTGATATTATAAGGCAAATACATATTTTGTATAATTGATGTGCCGGCGACACTTTTTGCATATGTATACCAATTAGGTATGTGAAAACATCCAAATCTCATTTTGCATATTTTGCATATTTATATTTTTTTAGCATACTTTCTGGATTTTGCATATTTGGTTAGATTTACCAACAATATGTAATGTATGAACTTTTTGAGAGTTTTTTGTAAAAATAATATTTCATTAAATTTATTAATAACATATTTGTGTGCAACGGAGATATATACTCTCACACTTTCTGCCGCTGGACTGCAGTGCGCATATCGAAACAAGCAGAGGAAAGGGGAAGTCCCTGTTAAAATCTTTGACTATATATACATAGACTTCCAGCAACCCCACTTTTCCCATAGAAGCAATGTATAAGGAATCAGCCAACACAGAATCCATTTAAAGAGTGTTGGGTGAATAATAGTCTGACGGGGTTAGGAGCAATCTAATTTTTGTGTTGCTTACAACGTGAAGTTGGCGTTGGCAGTCCATTTTATATAGTCAAACGTAAAAATAACGTCTTTGATGAAAATTCGAGAAATAAATATACTCATACAAAATAATAAAATTTTTTATATTATTTAGAATACTACTTCTTTAAAAAAATGTGCATATATTATAACTTTGGGTGCATATACTCAACAAATATATGCATATATATATATGCCCATATTTTCGTACATTTGAGTGCATACAGGGTGTAGAAATGCTTTACGCACCATAGGGATTTCAATGGTAATTTTTTCATATGAAAACATTTGCTTCCCTAATTATTTTAGAGCAAACTTGTATAGAAGTCTTTTGTAGAGAAAAAAGTTCTGTATCCATTTATGCCAGCATTTGTCATTTTACATTTCGGAAAACCGAAAATTTAAAGAAATAAAATTACCATTTTTAGACAAATCAGTGGTGCCTTGAAATTATTGAAGCATCTCAAAGCAACAATAAATTAGTTTGCTATTTATTTGTTTGCATCTGTCAAATGTAGCGGCAACCATGGCACTATTGCACCTGATCTGCTTCCAGCATACCACCACTTTGCAATTTGCACTGTTTTTTAAAAAAGTGATAATTCTAGTTTCTTTCATTATTAAGTTTTCTGACTTAAAATGACAAAAATGATGGCATAAGTGGATGCAGAATTGTTTGCTCTACAAAAAACCTATTTACAAGTTTGCTCTAAAATAATTAGGGAAGCAAATATTGTCATATGAAAAAATTACCATTGAAAACCCTATGGTGCGTAAAACATTTCTACACCCTGTCTAATTATCAGCTTTAGTTATCATGGAGGAAAATAACAGAAAATAAATCAATTACGTTGTTGAAATGCTTGATTAGGCTATTTTTTCTGATTAGGCAGATAATGTAGCAATAGCAGCAACTTTCTACGCTCAATCAACCTAGGCAACACTTCTTCCTTGTCAATCAAATCACATTTAAGTTCTGAGATTGACAACGCTTAAAAAACGTTATTATGGTTTGCAGTAATACTTGCCTATACGGTAGTAATGTTAGTAAGTAATTAAGATATTTCTGTCGTAATTTTATATTATTATTTAGGTCTTATTGAAACAATCGGAGTATACGAATTGTACAATTACCATTAGCAGCCCATTAAAACAATAAAGGTGGAAATGATTTTGAGGATTCCGGCTTTAAAGATAAAAGTCCGGTGAGCTGATGTACACATCAACACATGCCTCTTCAAGGTTAACACGCATTCCTTTGAGTTTCGCCTTAATTTAAATTTTAAATTTTAATCTATAATACACCGCTTCCGGATTTTATAAGCCTGATGATGACTTAAAAGTCGAAACATGTAGCTTTTCAACCACTGGTTTTACGTCATTAAATGTTATATGGGGAAGGTTTGAGTTTTACTATTTTACCTACCTGTACACAGGGTGCCAGAGCTGGGGAAATTACTTTTAAAACGTAATGAATTACTATGAAGTAATTTATTACCAGATATTTTAATTACTCAAATGAAAAAGTAATTGAATTATCAATTACTTGGTGACTGCAATTGCACCACATAAATTACTTTTTAAATTACTTTCAATATAAATCGCTGTATATTTGTATTTAGTAGTATTTAGATAGCTCAAAATTTATATGTCAAAATTTCTGTGATCTGCCATACAATTCCTTTTCAAAATTCACGGAACAAATAATCGTTCCGACATCAAGGTTTATTCTAAAATGCAGTGTTGTGCCCGCTGTGGCAGAGAAGTGTACAGTACAGAACAGAAAGTAGCCCGCAAGAAGGTCTGGCACACACTTTTGCTGCAGCTGCTGTAAGTAATGGACACATAATATTGTCGAAATATCAATAATATAAAAAAATCTGAAGGAGAAAATTCTAAATAAGGCTGAACAACGAGCGGAAGGCAACGGGGAACCACCGCGGAAGCCGGAAGTCAACACAGATGGAATGACGTTTTCAATCCGTTGTGTTAAACCCAACCAATCTACATGATTAACAACCATGAGAGAGATAGCTCTGTGCTAGTGTATCGTTTAAAACAAGAAAATTTAAATTAATAAATAATTATCATCTACAAATATAATCTCATTAATCTAGTTGTTAATTGTTATAGTAAAGAATAAATTATAATTTTACCGTACTGTATTCTGTAATCTGCAGTATTACCTGCAGACATATCTTTCGCTTCTTACACAATAATTATTCGCAAGCTACACTGCTACACCCTGCTACACAACAAATGCACATTCCATCTAAAAATATACTCGTCTGCACCAAATATTTTCCTCCTTCCTCGTGCACACGTCGTTGGAATTGCAAATCTTGCACAAAATTAGCATTATCCGACTAGTCATAGGAAATCATAAATTATACTTACATTGCTCCAGGAAGACCCAATTACAATTTGCTTAACATGTAACGTAATATAACCTTATTTTTCGCGTTGTGGAAATAAAATACCCAATCGAAGTCAGTATTTTAGTAATTTAATTACCAGAAAGTAATTCAATTACCGCGAATAGTTTGAATTACCACAAGCGATTCAAATACTTTTAAACTAATTTAATTACTCAAAAGCAATGGAATAATTACGTCCTTTTATTTCTGGGAATGTAAAAGGTTTTTATCTCAATTTGAAGAGAGCCGATGGTGAATAACTAAATAGGTGTTGATAAGCAAATACTTCTGTTGTGTCTGTGGTTTCATTTAAGAAATGTCTCAATAAAGAAAATAGTGTAGCGTTCGTATTATTTATTTCTTTCCCAATATTTCAGTCTCGGAAAAACGTAGCAAGTATTTTTATCAAATATTGTGAATTTATGGTATTTTGTTGACAATACTAAATACGTAATTTTGTTTTTACCATCTTGAGTGCTTATGTGGCCTGTCAAAGTCGGGAACATTAATGATAGAAAAGTTCCAGCTGATTAAGTTAGATACATTTTTCTCAAAATTAATAATTTGAGTTGACACCTTGCACTAATAGCTTCAATCGAAAGCGTAATATTACTCTATCAATTTGAACCAATGACACCATCAGCAAGTCCACTCTAGGAAGAAAAAACGTAAGCTAATAAATCTTTATAAAAAAATTTGGCGTGATACACGCACACAACTTCCATTTACAGTGATCTTATAATTAGCCAAAATTTGATTTTTTGTTTTGAATGTTTTGAAAAAAAATTCAAAAATTAAAAATTCTACAAAAACCTTAGAAAATAGAGCGTTAGTCCAAGAGACAATTTTTTTCTAAAGTTGTAATCTGAATTCAAAAATGTAATAATATACCGGGTGTTGTATTTAAAATAGGAGTTAATAAAGAAAATAGGAAAAATACAAAAGAAACCCATTTTAGAGGTATTCAACTGAAAAGGCACATCAATACATATTAAAAATTTAATAAAAATGTAAAGTTTGAAAAAAATCGTTAGAGCCGTTTTTGAAAAAATTGAAAAAAAACTGAAAAATTACAAGAGTAAACACCATACTTGCCATTATGCAATTTTCTTCAAAAGCTTGCTGTCGTATTTAGATAGTATACAACACTTATATATGAAGTTTCAACGTCATATCTCTTTTCGTTTTTGAGATATTCTGTTCACAGACAGACACACACACACAGACACACAGACAGACACACACACAGACACACACACAGACACACAGACAGACCAATGAACAAAACAGTGTATTTTTGGGTTCAGGGGAGTCAAAAACGTGAAGATCTGGAGAAAATTCAATTTCGAATTTTTGGGGTGAATCCAATACTTCTTTTATCATAAAAGGAAGTAAAAAGTTGTATTGTCAAATCGACATCAGGATAAAGAATTAATTGTGTCTACTATATAAGCTTATTGTTGCATTTGTACAATATGGATATAAAAATATATCGCATAAAGAGATTATTACGAATAGTTGTCTTAATAATAAAATAGCGCCCATTCCTATTAAGTTGAAAGAAAAACTACAAGAAGATTTAGCAGCCAGATAATGTTTTGATTTCTTAACGTTTCGCTGCTTTGTAGCTTTTTCAAAACGATATGAAATTCATTAGTTCATATTCATATCTATAAAACATTTTTTGCCAAATTAGATTATTGAATGGAATTAAACAGTCTCACGCGTTATACTTATTCAAATTTTTAATATTATACAGGGTGTCCCAAAACGTAACAGAAGTATTTTAGGAATCAATTGGGTAACTCATTTAGAGTAAAACAGTGTTGATAAACATATATCCTAAACTCAACCCTTAATAAGTTATTCTTGATTTTATCATTTTTCCGGCCAACATTACCTAGGTCTTATTGACAAACAGTAATATGGTTTTCAGGGTTAACTGTGAAATTATTAAAACGTTAAATAGTTACAATTATTTACAAATTATTTAGCGACGCAAGAAGAACGCCAAAGAAGATATGCTAACAGAAGATATTTACACCTAAAGTTTTCACTAATTCATATAGGCAGTTAAGTGAACACGCAGCATTCCAACCAAGATTATAAAAATAAATATGGAGTTAAAGATTCTTGGTCTTTTAAAGAATTTATCGATCAGATAACTAGCACCAAAATGCTGGTTGCACAGCTTCATGCTCCAAGGGCTAGTCAGACAGTCTCAAGAGTTAAGCAACGTTCGTAGCGGTCGGCACTCGCTCGGACCTATAGTGGTAGTAAAATTGCAGCCAGCCATGTCTCGGGGAGCACGTTAAGCCGTCGGTCCCGGCTGTAATTTCGGTCACAGTCGTTAGGTTACGTCAAAAGTGCTCGCACAACACAATACACAACAAAATTATTTAAATAAAGTATTCAATAATCATAAAACAGAAAACTAAATTTATGCAACAATTCTCTATAACCATTTCTTATCAGCAAAAATGTTTAGAGACCTTCAAGCTAAGATTATAAAAACTGTACCATCCTCAAAAAAATGTTTTATAAATATCTTAAAGTTAAAACGGAAAACAAATTATATCGAATATTGTTTATCACATAAATAATTGTAACAATTGTAATACAACTAAATACATAGGAGAAACATGACAATATCAAAGGAAAAAAAACTCCCAACTAAGCAATCAATAAAAATACAAATATTAACTCAAAATAAACTTAACACGGCAGTTTCAGGCTTTAGATAAGTCGCATAATTTCAATTTTAACACCAGACATATTGCATGCAGAACCACATTTTAAAAGACTACTTTAGAACGCATTGATTTAAAGATCATCAAATGCAATTTTAACTTTTAACTTAAAAAACTGCAAATCAAAAGGGATTTAAAGAATGTTAGGGAATATTCCAGGAAGCAGTGATATGTCTGCACAGGCTGCCGAGACGGGAGGGCCCCGTATGGGTTGGCGTTGGATGTTGACGGTTTCAGCACGTTCAAGCCGGCCGAGACTGCTACTGGAGTATTAGGATAGGGGGCATTCTGTTATAAGACGTGGTGGAGTAATAACTGTAATAGCTGCTTAATATAGTTTTCTACTAAATACACGGCGTATCATTTTAAAGTAAAGGTGTTAAGAGATTGAGTTGTGAGATCGTAACAATGACAGCGGTGGGATAATACCCCAAGTGCTTACGCTTCTGACTATATGGTGTAACGCCGCGTGTGTACCAGTTTCAATTACGAGTAACCTACACGGTGCAACGAAAACAGGATTAGTGCTTTGTGATGGGTCGATCTTCAAAACGGAAACATCGATCCTCTTCACATCGATCGAGACGTTCTCGTAGCTCATCTCCAAGGGCAACGCCACCACGTGACGAAGCCGCTCGTAAGAAAATTAAAGAACTTAGAAAAGAGTTAGCTGGGTTACGACAAACTGTAAGTACACGCGCAAACATTAATTTAGATGAGACTGTTATCCCGTTGTTCGAACCGAACGCGCATAATACACAAAGTGCAGCCGACTGGGTACGCAAACTTGACGAACTATTGACTTTTTATGGGTGGTCCCAAGAAACTTTATTAAAATTAGCTACAAGCAGACTACGTGGAAACGCGAGAAAATGGTACGATTCGTTAACCAGTCCGTGTTTGAGTTGGCAAGAAATGAAAATCAAGTTAATCGAGAATTTTCCGGCGCCCCTACGTTTTGGGAAATTACTAACTGAAGCAGCACTATATAGTCCAGTCGCAGGTCAAAATTTAGGGGACTATTGTTACGAAAAAGCTGCCAAGCTTAATAAATTAAATTTGTCAATTCCAGAAGAATGCGTGATAGACACTATCCTTGAAGGGATCAAAGATGACAAAATTTCGTTACCCGCTAAAGCCGCCAATATTAAAACTGTTGGAAGTTTAGCGAATTACTTGAGCAATATTTCCCCCGTTTTGTTGCCTGTACCATCTACGTCGGCGGCGGTTAATCGAGAACAAATTCAGAACGCACGGCATAGACAATTCATACCTCACGCAAAAGGCACGGGACACCCCACGAATTCCCGGAAAATATCCCATAAGATTTCGTGTTTTAACTGCGGGGAAAATCACCGCGTTCGAGATTGTCCGAAGCCACGTGTGGAATGTAAACTTTGCAAGCGATTAGGTCACACGCAGAGCCAATGCACCCTAAACAAAAATAAACGTTTTGTGAACGAGGTCGCAATCGGTACGAGCCATGGAAATATGTTCAGAAAAACGGCCTTCATAAACAACCATAAAATCAAATGCTTGTTAGACAGCGGCAGCGATTGTACGCTTATGAGGTCATCGGTCGCCCTTAGGATAAAGTTAAAAATAGAAACAGCCGAAAAGAACATTGCTTTGAAATGCTTCATGGGAAACACTGTAATTACAAATCTGACAAGTCAAGCAAGCATTATGATTGAAGAAGCTACTGCTACTGTTACGGTGATTATTCTAGACGATCAGAACCTGCAACACGACTTGCTAATAGGAAGAGACTATTTAAGCGATGAAAATGTAGTGATTACCAAATCAAAAGACAAGTTGTGTTTACGTTGTTTACCAACACTTCGGGTGGATAATATAGAGGTAGGCACGAACAGTGAGTCACAAGTTGAGCTTAGTATGTTAACTTTTGGTAATGACTTATCAGAAATGCAACGCTCAAGCACGTTCGAACTTTTACGAGAATACCGCGATTGTATTTCATTTTCTCTAAGCGATCTGGGCAAGACGACGACAGCTGAAATGCACATAAAATGTACAACAAACGAGCCCGTAGTTTACAGGCCTTATCGGATGGCGGTGCGTGAAAAAGAAATATTGGCCAAAATAATCGCCGATTTGTTACACAACAATATTATACAGGAATCGAACTCCCCGTATGCTAGCCCCATATTACTGGTCAAAAAGAAAACCGGGGACTATCGCATGTGCGTCGATTACAGACGACTTAATGCCATAACCGTTAAGGATAAGTACCCTTTGCCCTTAATAGATGAGCAACTAGATAAATTAGGAGGGACTAATAGCTTCTATATCACCCTTGATCTTGCGTCGGGCTTTTACCAGGTGCCCATGGCCACAGACTCAATTGAGAAAACTGCGTTTATCACCCCGGATTCGCATTACGAATTCCTTAGAATGCCTTTTGGCCTGTCCAATTCACCCAGTGTATTCCAAAGACTCATAAACAATGTGCTGGGGAAGCTGAAAAATCAAACGGCCTTCCCATACATCGATGATATCATAATTCCAAGCACTGACGTAGAGGAAGGGCTGTTACGGTTGAGAACTGTACTTGACAAGTTTCGTGAACATAATTTAACTTTAAAATTAAGTAAATGTGTGTTCTTCAAGAAAGAAATTGAGTATTTGGGTCGAGAATGTTAGGGAATATTCCAGGAAGCAGTGATATGTCTCCACATGCTGTCGAGACGGGAGGGCCCCGTATGGGTTGGCGTTGGATGTTGACGGTTTCAGCACGTTCAAGCCGGCCGAGACTGCTACTGGAGTATTAGGATAGGATTCATTCTGTTATAAGACGTGGTGGAGTAACAATTGTAATAGCTGCTTAATATAGTTTTCTACTAAATACACGGCGTCTCATTTTAAAGTAAAGGTGTTAAGAGATTGAGTTGTGAGATCGTAACAATGACAGCGGTGGGATAATACCCCAAGTGCTTACGCTTCTGACTATATGGTGTAACGCCGCGTGTGTACCAGTTTCAATTACGAGTAACCTACACGGTGCAACGAAAACAGGATTAGTGCTTTGTCAGAGATGGGTCGATCTTCAAAACGGAAACATCGATCCTCTTCACATCGATCGAGACGTTCTCGTAGCTCATCTCCAAGGGCAACACCACCACGTGACGAAGCCGCTCGTAAGAAAATTAAAGAACTTAGAAAAGAGTTAGCTGGGTTACGACAAACTAAGAATGCGTGATAGACACTATCCTTGAAGGGATCAAAGATGACAAAATTTCGTTACCCGCTAAAGCCGCCAATATTAAAACTGTTGGAATTTTAGCGAATTACTTGAGCAATATTTCCCCCGTTTTGTTGCCTGTACCATCTACGTCGGCGGCGGTTAATCGAGAACAAATTCAGAACGCACGGCATAGACAATTCATACCTCACGCAAAAGGCACGGGACACCCCACGAATTCCCGGAAAATATCCCATAAGATTTCGTGTTTTAACTGCGGGGAAAATCACCGCGTTCGAGATTGTCCGAAGCCACGTGTGGAATGTAAACTTTGCAAGCGATTAGGTCACATGCAGAGCCAATGCACCCTAAACAAAAATAAACGTTTTGTGAACGAGGTCGCAATCGGTACGAGCCATGGAAATATGTTCAGAAAAACGGCCTTCATAAACAACCATAAAATCAAATGCTTGTTAGACAGCGGCAGCGATTGTACGCTTATGAGGTCATCGGTCGCCCTTAGGATAAAGTTAAAAATAGAAACAGCCGAAAAGAACATTGCTTTGAAATGCTTCATGGGAAACACTGTAATTACAAATCTGACAAGTCAAGCAAGCATTATGATTGAAGAAGCTACTGCTACTGTTACGGTGATTATTCTAGACGATCAGAACCTGCAACACGACTTGCTAATAGGAAGAGACTATTTAAGCGATGAAAATGTAGTGATTACCAAATCAAAAGACAAGTTGTGTTTACGTTGTTTACCAACACTTCGAGTGGGCAATATAGAGGTAGACACGAACAGTGAGTTACAAGTTGAGCTTAGTATGTTAACTTTTGGTAATGACTTATCAGAAATGCAACGCTCAAGCACGTTCGTACTTTTACGAGAATACCGCGATTGTATTTCATTTTCTCTAAGCGATCTGGGCAAGACGACGACAGCTGAAATGCACATAAAATGTACAACAAAGGAGCCCGTAGTTTACAGGCCTTATCGGATGGCGGTGCGTGAAAAAGAAATATTGGCCAAAATAATCGCCGATTTGTTACACAACAATATTATACAGGAATCGAACTCCCCGTATGCTAGCCCCATATTACTGGTCAAAAAGAAAACCGGGGACTATCGCATGTGCGTCGATTACAGACGCCTTAATGCCATAACCGTTAAGGATAAGTACCCTTTGCCCTTAATAGATGAGCAACTAGATAAATTAGGAGGGACTAATAGCTTCTATATCACCCTTGATCTTGCGTCCGGCTTTTACCAGGTGCCCATGGCCACAGATTCAATTGAGAAAACTGCGTTTATCACCCCGGATTCGCATTACGAATTCCTTAGAATGCCTTTTGGCCTGTCCAATTCACCCAGTGTATTCCAAAGACTCATAAACAATGTGCTGGGGAAGCTGAAAAATCAAACGGCCTTCCCATACATCGATGATATCATAATTCCAAGCACTAACGTAGAGGAAGGGCTGTTACGGTTGAGAACTGTACTTGACAAGTTTCGTGAACATAATTTAACTTTAAAATTAAGTAAATGTGTGTTCTTCAAGAGAGAAATTGAGTATTTGGGTCGAGAAATTAGCTCAGCAGGAGTAAGACCTGGAAGTCGCAAGATAGAGGCAGTAAGGAACATGAGAACTCCAAGAAACGTGAAGGAGATTCGCCAGTTTTTAGGACTTTCCGGATATTTCCGCAAATTCGTAAAAGACTATGCCCGCATGGCTGAACCGCTGACACGTTTAACAAAAAAGAACACGCCTTGGCTTTGGTCTGACGAGCAAGAGGATGCAGTAGCAAAGATAAAATCAGCACTCACCACTAAACCCATTCTGAGTATTTTCAATCCATCCTTAAGTACCGAACTCCACACAGATGCAAGTTCTATGGGATTCGGAGCCATGCTAATGCAGTTAACTGAAACTGGGCAACGTATTGTCGTTGCATATTATAGCAAGCAAACGTCTCTAGAACAGCGAAAATACCACTCATATGAGTTAAAAACCCTTGCTGTGGTGTTAGCATTACGACATTTCCGCACGTACTTGCTAGGAATGGACTTTAAAGTTATTACCGATTGCAGTGCTCTACGAACAGCATTCAGTAAAAAGGACTTAATACCCCGCGTAAGACGCTGGTGGTTAGAAGTACAGGACTTCAACTTTACTATTGAATATCGACCAGGAGCCCAAATGCGCCACGTGGACTCCCTAAGCAGAGATCTCATACGGGACACTCCAGAAATTTTACAAATCGATATTACAGAAGTCGAATGGTTGCTTGCTGTCCAACTGCAAGACGAACAGATCAGAATGGTACGAGAAATACTAGAAGATGATGTAAAGAATAGCCAAACTAAACAATACTTTGAGAAATACGTATTGAAAAGGGGCATTGTTTACAGAAAGTTGGACAATAAGAAAAGCGCTTGGTTAGTACCACGAAAAGTTCGATGGCAAATTTGCCGACTATGTCATGATGACATGGGTCATTTCGGCCTGGAAAAGACAATCCGCAAAATTCAAGAAAACTATTGGTTTTCAGGTATGCGGCGGTTTGTAAAGAAATATATTAAGTCATGTTTGAAGTGTCAGTACTACAAACACTCTTCGGGAAGGAAACAAGGTGAACTGCACCCG